>NW_010587487.1:56868-69869 GCF_000705375.1 Tinamus guttatus
CATTTCTCATCCAGCCCTCCTACCCCTCCATTATTTTCAAAAACTGCCTTGTCTTTTTGTACTTCTCCTGCTCTGCTGAAGCAAACATGGTGTTTGTCTGTCTGCCTTAATCTGAGGCGAAACACCAGTCAAGTTAGCGAGGGCCACCAGGAACAAGCGGCTACGTGTTCTCCCCTGGCAGTAGCAGAAGGAAACAAATGGGCAGACAGGTTTTCTTCAGCCGCACCTTCTCTTTCCCATGGAAATAGTGAATTGTCTACCTCATAGGGTTTCTGCAAGGTTTCATTACAACGGGGTAACTTGCAGCCTAAGATCCATTTTCATGTATGATTTGGGAATTTAGGAGAACAGAAAAATATATTTATAAATGATTTTCAGCCGAATGCAGGCTTTTAAGTTGCTAAGCGCTTCAAAAATCCCATGCCAGTGCAAAGCCATTTTCATAGCTTCATAACTACCATGTGCTACTGAGAATTACTTCAGCAAGAGCTATAGGGTAAAAGATTGCTAACCAGGGAGATGCAATGTTGGTTTGCCGTCCTTTCTCCCAGCAGTGTCTTAGCCTCAAGATTATTTAAAACACCAGAATACTGGGGTAGAGCTTATACAAAATATGGAGGCTTAGATTGCATTGGAACAGGTTTTGAATTTGTTGTGACTTTGTGGAAAACATTGCAAAGTCACCTGTGCAAGGCTCACACCACTTTCTTTGGGAGGTTTTACTCTATTTACTTAAAAACCCTCTCAGGGGTGCCTCCACATCAGTTCCAGCTTGTATTTGGTTGCTTCTAGCCATGACTGATTGCAACCTTGACATCATTCAATTTCCATGAATCCCTGTAATGAGAAACCTCCGGAAAAATGAGAGGAACAGAAAGTGCCTGGTAGCTGGGATTATGCTTGTAAAGGTGATTGTCTAAAGGTTTTGCAGAAAGTATTTGTTTAAAAGGTGACCCACAAGAGAACTGCTGAGCACCAGCACTTCTCCCAGTCTCAGTGGGAACTGCAGGTACTCACCACTTAGCCCCTAAAACGCTAAATATCTCCTTGCAGAGCTCAGCACCTGAGGGCACCGTCCCCCCCCCCATCAATGGGGCGGCGAGGGAGGCCCTGTGCTGTCTCCAGCTCCCTTTATTGGAGCAAGGCAGGTGTTAGATGTGGCCAGGAGAGATAACAGAAGAATTAAATAATGGATAAAAAATAAACAAACAAAAACCACTCTGCAGTCTAACCTGGCAGGCTGGGGAAATCTCATTAGCCAGCTCTGAAACAGAAGTCAAAAGCAATGAGTAAGTAATGTCAGTAGCTGTCGGAATTTCAGTCACCGTGTGGATTTTTCCTCCTGATGGAGCACACGAGTATTTCTAAGTATGCTTCTGCTTAGGCCCTGAGTTCTAGATTTTGCTTTGAAATGTGCACTGTCAAGCCCCTTGAGAGCAAAAGGCAGGTCAGAGACTCCGTGTGCGGAGCCGTGATGCGCGGGGCGCGGAGCAGGACGCCGAGCGCGGAGCCGCGGCATCGCTGCGGGATGAGGGATGCGTGAGCACAGGGACACCAGGAGCGAGCAGGAAAGCCAAGCGCCCCCATTGCATGAGGAGATGAGAGAGCGTGACTCCTTCATCCCAGCCAAACCATCCCCCAGGCAGGGGACACCTGACAGGGGGCATCCATGAAGGAGAAGTGCTACTTAAGGTAATGGATAACGTTGTCTTGGGAGCAAAGCCAACGGGTTTTAATAACTGTCTGCAAATAAATGTAGGGTGAATGTAGGCCAAGAAGAAATTCTGAGCTGTCAGAGAGGATCCAGTCCTGGAGCAGCCTCCTGAGAGGTGCAGGAGGGGAAGCTCACCAGAGCTGACACCCTTTTAAGACAGAGCTTGCTTAAATTTTGCAGGAGATTTTGACACCCTGCATCTGACAGCAGCAAACACCCTTAGCGCACCCGAGGCTCCCACGTCTCACTTGATGTCACATATAACGCGCCCAGAAGGATTTGTTGCAGTTACTTTGCCGAGCAGAGTTGAATTAAAATGATTAGCTACTGCAGAAAGATTAAGTTGAACTTCTGATCTTCATCAGAAGGTCTCTGTACATATTTCAGCTGAACACAAACTCCAGCACTCAAGAATTTAAGGTGGATTTGTGACAGTCCCTGGGGGGATTTTTGGTTTACCCACCAGTTAATGGATACAGATCTGAATCTGATATAATTCCAACCCGAAGCTTAACCTGCTATTTAAAAGCTGCACGTGCCACCAGATCTACACAACTGCCCCAAATCCCCTTCCACTGTGAATACGCTGAAATGCTTTCTGGATGTCCTCAAACAGTTTGGAATTACTGAGCCCTGGAATGCAAGCGAATGGGCTCAGATTCCGTCCTGGGGGCGGCAGCCTGTGGAGCGGCTCCGGCTCCGCTAGGAGCGAGACGGGCTGAGCTGCTCTGCAGTGCCCGTTGGAGGCACAGGGTCTCCCACACGGAGAAGGGAAGAGTCCCTGGATGCCACCAGGCCTTGGAGTGGCTTCCACGAGGAATTTCCCAAGCCAAAACAAAAAGAGCGGCCAGCAGAGAGCCACTGTAAAAGCACCTCTGGATTTATGAACTCTTAACTCAAACCACTTCGCTCTTGCCAAAGGCCAGGTCCTGGGAGCACTTACCTCACAGGTCTAACTTCCATTAGATGACTCACAAAAACTCAGTAACGTGCGAGTGTACTATTTTCCGGGTCAAATCATAAGGCCGCTACCAGTTTCTGCTGGAAAGACCTTTGTTAATTCTATACATTTTGCTCGGAAAATTGATTTTATGTAACTCTTGCCTGAGTTATTCCATTAGCAAAGGACATCCTGCAGACTATGAAGAAAATCATTCACGCTGATTTTTCCTTAAGGTATCTGCACAGTGGCCCAGTATGAAATGGCCAGGCTGGTGGTGCAGACTTGCAGGAACTGCCTTCCCTAAGTTTATTTCCCTTTGAGCTAAAAACAGCTTATCACACATCAAACTTTTATCAGTTCATTTCATTCTTTTCATGTGGACAGCTTTGCAGCGATGCTTGATGAAAACACTTGGTAAATAAGCAAAACAGCCAGCAAATATTAGTGGTTCTGGCTTCACTCCTGCAACGACCTATGGGTGCTTTTTGCCTTCAGCCTGAAAGAAGGAAAGAGTAATATTGGCCATGTTTTTGAGAGCATTTCTCTTGATGAATGACTTCTTTTTGGTTTATTTACCAAAGAAGCAAACGATAGCTGAACAGGTAGCTTGGATCGAATACTTTCTTACTTGAAACATTTACCTTAATCTTTTTTTTTTTACTCTTTGAAAAGTTTTGAGACTGTTTGCCTATACACGATTGCAAATAAAAGCCTGTGGGACTGGAATAGTAGGTAGGCTTGTTTCCAGGGCAATGAAACATTCTGGAAATTAATTTCTAGGTTAATGTTTCTTTTTCCAGAGAAAACAAACATTTGACAGTTACTCTTCAGCTGACTTGAAAAAATATTCATTTGGGGGTTTTCCTGGCTAGATCAAAAATGGAATCACTGGCACAGCATTACCGTTTTCCATGGGGCTGCTTTTAGAAAGGGCAGAATGATGCTGACTGGGATGTTCCCTTCCTTCTAGCCATGCAGTGCGGCCTCTTCACAACCAGCTCTGCACCTCACCCTTATTTTAAGTAAGGTTTCACGGAATGTTTTAACTGTTGATGCATGCATGAGCCAAGGTTACTTTTTTTTAAAATAGCAAAAGAATTTCATTTGCAAGTCTTTAGACTCTTGCAGAGAGAACAGAATTGTTCATTATCAAGGCAGTGTAAGATTTTTTTCTTTTAAGATTTCTTTTTCTTGTAGTTTTGTAAGAAAGACGAATAAACTGCAGTTCAGGCAGTAGAAAAGCCTTGGTTGTAACCGATAAGCAAGCAGGGCACTGCAGGCCCTGCTGCTCTCAGACCATGGCTGGTGCCGCAGCCCATTTAACGTTTAAAATCAGGATTGATAATCATCCAGCAGTGAGAACAAACAACAAATGTTGCAAAGTTGTGCCTTAAAATCGGCAAAATTTCTTGCAGCCTCAAATAAATAATATTGTACCCTCTAACACTATTGTGGCAACAGTAACATTCTTACTATTCAAATTTCCTATTGTGCACTCTTATTTTATATTTCAGGTAATACTTGTAACGCATAAAATATTTCAAGCTGTGCCAAGAAGATGTGTTTTGGGGTATTTTTTGGATGCTGGGGGAAAAACAATATTTCCTTTTATCTGTATTTCTGGCATAGCCACTGTTCTATTTTGGATGCTGCTATTTGCACTTAGGCAGACAAAAGTAAGCATTTGGGAAAATCACTCGACAAAAAAAAAGGTTTTGCATTTTAAATCAAAAGTAAGGTAGACCTGCTATTTGCAACATGTATTTCATAACGTTGCCAAAGTCCTGATCTTGAGATCTGATGAGTGGGAAATAGAGGGATAGTTAACAAAAACCCTCCCAAAAGGCAAAAACACAACACAGCTTTTCACTTTTGCCCTTATTTCCCTGGATAAAAAAGCCTTTGACCCCAGATGAATGGAAATGTTACTGGCAGGACAGAGCTGATGATAACGTGTTCTGCATTACAGACTCATGATCTCCAAGGGAAAGGCATCAATACTGTTATTTAAAACATAAATAACTGTACCTTTGAAGAACTACAGTACCTTCTCTCCATCTTAATAGTCTTTGAAGAACTGCATTTGGCCTCTTCCAGAGCCTCTCTTTTCTCTCTGATTGCTCAGTTACTTTCCTCTGGGAGCTTTCCTCAAGAGACTTTTCCTCCTTGCCTTTTGGCCCTTTACATTTGGGAAGGAGGGGTGTTGATGTAAGGGTTTGGTCCCACAGCCTCTTCTCATCTAAGTAGTTTGTGCCTTTCTTCCACAAGTTGTTATTTTGACTTGGTTTGTTTTGTTCATATGCTCCCTCTACACTTGTTTGTATTTCTCACTATGAGAAAGACTTGTGCTTGTAAGAAAAAGTCAAGGACTAGAGAAAACTGTTCTGTAACACTAAAGGAACCATGTTGCCTCTCTTTAAGGGAGGCAAAGCTTGTTTGGGTCTCTGGGTTATTCCCTGTTTGAATAAATGTATTCTGGTCCTCTGAGTACAAAATGACAGCTTCTTAAGCAGGTTATGTTTTCAGAGCTGTATCTCCAGTGGGGTTAATTATTGTTTCCCCTTGTAGCACTTTCTCTAAAAGGCCAGCATTTCTCCCAGAGCTCCGCTTTGCTCCAGGCCTCCAGGGGACAGCCCGGGCCGTGTGGCAGCGCTGCGCACCGCGCAGGCGGCCCTCTGGGCGCTCCTGGATAACGCGCCTCGCGGTGGTTCCCTCTATTTCCCAGCCACCCCTAATTCGCCCATTTTGTGGATGCTTTCTCCATCGCTAGGTCCCTGTGCTCCACTCCCCCCTTCGGAACGAGCACGGATTCCCACTTGGCAGCAGGTCCCCTTGTTGCCTGCTCCCCTTCCCGGCTGCAGCGCCTGCAGGCTCCTGCGCTTCCACACAGGTGCCGAGGCACTGCCGGCCCGCAGGCCTCGGGAGCCCTCCTGCCTCCCTTTATGCCACGTTACTGCAGCGGTCTAACATGAGCAGCTTACCCTACTGGGTATTGACAGAGAGAAAGCAGCCCTTGTGCTTCAGTGTTGGGCTTCTGGATGTTTTAAACTGCAATGCAAGCCTTTCCTAATAATGTCAGGCCCAGTCAGCTTTCCTTCTTTTCTACTATGAACTCGAAAGGCACCAGTAGGTTGAAAAAGACTGTAGCTTACTTCTAACCAATATTGTGATATTTATCCTGGTTTTATTTCATTTTCTCCTGCTCATTTTGTCTTACTTTTAGTTTTTATGCTGTTAATAACGTCTTTCTTGTTTTTGCTATTTTTAGAAACAAACCTTAGATAGCAAATACAGGTTGGTCTACAATGCAGGAAAACAAACAAGCAGCACTAGTCTGATCTATGTGGTCACCTAAAGTCGCTGTGCCGTCTTCATGTTGGTTGTTTCTACCAACTCTTTACTGGACCTAAGTGCTTTGCAGTGCTTGGTTTTGAGTCTGTTTCTATACTAGGCCAAATGAAAACAAGATAGATGCAATATGGAAACTAAAATGAAGAAGAGGGGATTTCAAGCTTGTCTAAGCTTTCCGTGGAAATAGAACTAAAGCATCTACATCAAAAACTTAAAGCATCTTTGGGATCACAGAAGATTATATAGAGAGAGGTCTATCAAGTCACTAACTGCTACAGTTTAGATTCTCTAGGTTTGTTTTAGATCCCTCCAGGTTTACTGCAAAGAATATGGTGTCTACACACATTACAGTTTTTTTTTTTTTGCTTTTCTTTTCCCCTCAGTGTCCATAGTTTCTGCTACATCAGCTGGCCTGTGTCAAGTGTCGTTAGGATCTCATTGGCAGTAGAGTGATTGGGACGCTTGAGAATCAGGGCTTCTCACCAATAGCTGCTTTTCTCGGGATTTGCTATGGCTAGGCTCACTCACAGGAGGAGATATATACGTTCTCAAGCTCTTGTGCTTTAGACTCCTCTCATTTCCAAGAGTAAGCAGAGGATGCTGTGATGATATCTGGCAAGTATCAAGGAGCACTTTTTGAACTGATCTTCATATTTTTGTGAGCCCTGTGGCTGAGAGGAAGGTGTATGGACTAGGAATCTGCATGCGCACAACATATTCTGCATTACTGGCAAATAACCCTTCTTAAGTGACTGTAATGCTGTGAGTCACTCCAAGCAATCCCCCTTCCTGGAGGAGGAGCTTTGAGATCAACAGAAAAGGGGCTTCACCTGCAATGTTGATGTCTGCTGGCTGCCTCAGTAGCATCATGGTGTCTTGTGTAAATAGGACTCCAAATGGCCACTCCAGTGGCGGTACAACAAGGTCCTGCTCTAGCAGATTATCTGTTGGTCGTTTCATTTTTCTCAGTGCCAGAACTTGCTGGGGGCCCTCCAGCAGACACAGGAGCAGAAGGACTATTTACATCGCCTTCCCACTCCCCAAAATGATTTTTTTTTTCTTTTCCTTTTCCTTTTTCTTAATAGCACATGACATCTCTTACTCTTCTGCAACAGTTGTTCATATTCTCTCCAAGGCTCCTGCCATGAACAAGTTCATGAGTGGCTGAGAAATTAGGAGATCTTGAGTCCTGTGGGGAGCCCCCGTCCAGCCATGGAGCAGCAGTCCCACGGAAAGCAGGGTCATCTGGCAGGATGTGGTTAGCCGGGTGCACAGGCCAGGCCACCCAGCTGAGGACATGTAAATGCGGAATGCCAGGTGAGGCACCGGGGGCTCCTCTTCTCTCCCTGCCCTGGTCCACAGTGCAGCAGCCACTCGTCAGACTGTTTGGTGAAGACTCGAGGGACGAATGATTCCTACACACAAGGCACTCCTGACAAATGGAAACCACTGTGTGGAGATAAGGAAGAATGCAAAGAAGACAACTGCTTTTGGCTGACCAACCTCTGGCAAACCTCTGTGGAGGAGGAGACGCGCAGGCACCTCCCCGGGGGGTGCATCTTTGGCTTCATCTTGCGTAGCTGGAGTGAGGCTGGGAGGCACAGAGGTATCCAAATCTGCTCTTTTTCTTCCTCCTTCCTTGGGCTATCCATACCTCTCAGAGTCAGAGGACTTGAGCTCACACAGCTGCTTCACAGAACCAGGTCTTGGGCCACAAGAGGTGGAGGGTGACAAACAAATCACTTTCCCTGGAAACTGAAGATGGGGCCAGTCCTCTGCTATGAAGCCAGATTCATGGCTCAGAAACATTTTTTCTGGGGATAAGAATTTGGGTCAAAAAAGTAGAAGCGGAACCAAGAATGTCAGAAGCTTCCCACATTCAGGGTTGAGAGGATGCCTCTGTTTGGCAGACTGCACTGCCGTGTTTTCTGTCATTCTGGCCTAAGACAGTCAGCAGACTGTACACTTCTTGGGTTATGCTTCTCGGCCAAACAGCAGACGCGTGCCATATGTCACAGATCAAGGAATGTCTCTTGTGACAAGTAGCTAACTCAGCTGACCCAGAGAAGCTGGTAGGGGAGGAAAAGACTTTAACCTAACTGGATATCTGACAGAAGGCAAAGGTGTGGGATCACGGTGTTTTCACATGAGCTATGCAGGAGTCAGGACGTAGCTGTAGAGATGTTCCTACTACCCACACTAGAGCCCTCGTGCAAGTGCCCGGCCTGCATCTTCCAGTAAACATTGCTCACAAGAAGCAAAAAAGCCATACTGCCAGTGAATTATTATGGAGCACTTTCCTATAATAATGAACTAATTGCAAACCAGCAAGATGAGGGGAAGAAATGGAGTGGGTTCACTAACGTGTTCCGATGAAATCATTAAGCGCAGCAAGAAATCCTTGACTGCCTCCATGAGGACGTACGCAGGGGAGGGAGGAATATGGCTGGGGGAGAAGCCGTGCTCCTTACTGCTCATTTCATTGCAAGCCCAGTACTGCTGTGGCATCTCCTGGGTGCTAACAGCACGAGCACTTCTCAGATGTGACATTTCTAGGCGGTACAAGTGAAGTATCTCAGTTTGTTTCTGTTGAGATTTCCCCCACACTCATGGCTAAGTCCCATAAAAGCAATGAGCTATGCAGTAAATGGATAGGGAGAAAACATTTTGTTATTGTTGTTATTTGGCTCCTTCGATAAAGTGAATAATACTTCTTTGAATAGACAGAATGATGGAAAATCTGGAGGAGAAAAGCACATGATGACTGATTGCTTAAAGCATTTTTATGCTACTTATCACTGACCAACAGACGGGATATTTTCTCATTAGGAAATATGGCCTGCTGAGGAACTATGGGATAAATCTTCTATATAGCTATGTTCTACCAATGACTTTGAGTGTAATAGTCACCCTAAGCCTCCTAAAATGCATAGGTAAACTTACCATTCACCTTCTCTGAAAGACTGATTTACCGTCTCCATTGCCTAGTTCAGAGCAACTAGCTATCTTGCTAAATGAAGGTAACTTTGCCTCCGGTTTGCCCTCACGTTTTGAGCTGTGCCAGCACGTAGTGGGAGTGCTGTTACCCTTCCCCAGTTTCCTCCCACCCCATCTGTCAGCACAGGTTGGAGCCAAAAGCAGGTCCTCACTCTGGCTTGGCACCAGCGCCAGAGTTCCAGCAGGTTTTTGTGTCCGGCCACCTCTTCAGACTGATGTTTTGCTCTCCCTTCCCTCGCGTGGGAAGCAGTGCAGACATCACTGTGCTTTTAGGGCACAGACTGAGAGAATCTGCTCCCATACTAGCTTTGGTTATGCTTTTCAAGCTTTCAGATTCGCTATGGTTATTTGCTTCAGATTTAACGGCATTATGTGTATAAATAAGCACAACTTTAAGTACAAGCCTAAGTTACACTAACAGAAATGACTCTTTCTGCCCAGATTTGTCCTTTTCCTTATGATTCATGTTAGTTACTCTCTGTTTCTTCTCAGCTTTGAAAGTACAGCTCAAATTCCTTTCTAAATCAAAAACATTCTCCTTGCATAAGATCACAGAGAACTTTTTCGGTAAAAAGTTAAAAAGCAGTATCCTTTTATTATGACCTTTCCTGCAACAGCTCTTGACTGTTGATCACTGCCTTAAAAGGAAAAAGTAGCTGTGGGAGCTGATAGGCAGTAAATGCTGGGTAGTAAAGAGAAAAACATAATTTAACAACGTGTGCTGTGTTTCAAAGTGTTCTTGTACCTGCTTCTCACTTATCTTCACTTCAGAAACCAAAGGCAGCTTTTCTTACTATTGTTTTTTGTCAAAAAGAAAACTCACTTCATCAAGGAATGATCAAGCAGCTGGATTCCCCCAGCTTGGGCAGGGGTAGCTCTCGCTTTCAACGCCTTCAGTTGACGCTAGTTCTGAAAAACTCACATTCCGTTTGTGCAAAGAAACTGTGCATGGCAGTTGTAAGGGAATAGCCTGGAGAGGCTGGACTCCAGAACTGAGCTGTCTCCACATTGCTTGCATTAGAAGGCAAAACAAACGGTCTTGGTCCTTGCACCAAAATCCCCCTTGCCTGCACGTGAAAATCACTCGATGCAGGCCCAGAGAAGGTGACCAAAAGAAAATCAGGAGACTGATAAGCAAAAAGGGCTTGGAAATTTAGTCACCAGTGACCTGAGAATAGTGAGAATCAGCATTTCTTGAGACCAGATTCCTAGGAGGTCTTGGAATTGTGCTGGGAGCAGCAGTGAGGAGCTGCCCTTGGAGCAGAGCTGGCCTCAGCTTTCCCTGGCTAGGATTTGGCAAGGCTACGGATCCAGCACTATATTCAGAATTGCTGATTCCAAAGAATAATAAAAGATATCCTTAAATTAGGCACAGACGTATGTCCAACTACTTAATCCAGCAACAAAAAAAAAAACACCTTTTGGGCAGTTTTCAGTAAGGACTTTTCACCCGGTATCCACACCAGCCTCTTACCCATTTTCTAGCACTGATTTTCACCCTGCATCCTCTTGTCCTTGAATAAGCGGAAAACAAAATTTCCCACTCACCCTTATTCTTGCTAGTGTGTTTCCTTCAGTTAGTTCTACTACAGCTTATAGTGACAGTTAGGATGTAAAGGAAGGATATATGTAATCCAATCTTAGTTTTTAAGTATTTGTGTCACCAACTGATACACTAAGACGCTTCTCATTATTTTCATAAAATGTCACTATTTGTAATTTTTGTTTCTAAAAGGAAATACAAATTTCACTTTTATCTCAGATGAAAATAGAGGAGAGAAGAACACTAGCAAAGAAAAGATAATGGTCTTGGCCATCTTCTTTTTCCCCCTGAGGATAAAAACAGATCTGGAAAGCATCGTGCAGCCACTGAAACATCTATAGCTGGCAATAACTAAATTTAAATTGATAAGGGAGAAACAATTGCCCAATTCACTGTCTAGTCTGGTACACATGCAAGAGGAGGCCAAAAGGTCATTTAAGAATTGCTAAAAAGGCCAGAGACTGAGCAAGAACAATTCCTGCTTGTGGGCTGGACACTGAAGCTAGGTTTCTAGGGCTTCTTCCTTTCTCTGCCTCTCAAAGAAAGGCAAAAGATGATCCTGACTATATTAAATATTCTGAATACTGCTGCTTGTCTGGCATTGCACAGATGAACCATTAATTTGTCCTATCACATCCCTCTACCAGCCTCTACCAGGGTCCTTGGTATAGTGTGTGTTTGCTACACATTGTTCCCCAGTTTACAGTAAAGTAAAAACGTCAATCCCATTCTTCTTGCGTGTATTGATTTGCTTCAAAATAAAGGTTTTGGTATTCTTCCCTTTTCCTTGAGCTCCTGCCCTTGTCTCGCAAAGCCCAAAACTCACAGTTTTCTCTTGCTTTGGTGAAGCTGCAAAGGCTTTGTGCTTCCTGTATGAAAACAGCACTATTTGCTCATTAAAGCTGAGCTTTTGAGGACATGCCCCATTTACTGACCTCTACCAAGGGCCTGGGCTTGCGCTCCACTGCAAACCTGAAGTGGCAGAGTTCACAGTAGCTGGTGTTGGAGGAGGACAGCCAGTGCTCCAGGCAGCTGCGGTGAATCGTCCCCAGGGTCCCCGTACATTCGCATGGAGAAAGCAGGTCCTCCTGGCTGCTGCCCTCCTGGCAGCTCCTGCACATCGGCCTGTCGTTGAAGGGGCTGCTGTGTGGGGAAAGAGGAGTCGCGGGTCAGCGCGTGGGTCTGCGGCCTGGGGCATCGCTCCGTCTCTCTGCATACGAGCTCCGCCGGCCCCTCCGTGAACCCCTCGCAAGGGCTACCCCGAGAAGCGCGAGGGAAGCTACCACCCATTGACTGCTACAGCAGCCCGAGGACATGGAAAGGGAGCCACGCACAGCGGGCTGCTCTGCACACACGTCTGAGCTAGAGCATCCCCCCCGGATAAAATACATGGCTTTAAAAAATTGTGACAAGTAATGGGGGGAAAAACTCTTTCAGCCTGCCACATTACATGTGCAGTTGTGGTTAATAACTTGGCTCTTCACAACAGCACAGTAGATCAAATTTTCATTGCTAATTTCCTAAAATCTGGATCAAGATTGAGAACATTCTTCCAAACTTGCACTGGTGAAATGGATCTGAGTTTTGACCAGAATATCCACTCTGTGTATGGCTAAACCTTCAAGAATCATCTGTCTTTCTTTTATTAAAAACGGAACAACCCCAAGCAGCCTGGTGTTTTGAAGGTCACGATTCTGATGTTTATTCTACCACATAAAGTCACAGAGTCATAGAATGCTTAAGGTGGGAAGGGACCTCTAGAGGTCATCTAGTCCAACCCCCCTGCACACGCAGGGTCACCTAGAGCACGTGGCACAGGACTGTGTCCAAGTGGCCCTTGGAGATCTCCAGAGAAGGAGACTCCACAACCTCTCTTGGCATCCTGTTCCAGTGCTCTGTCACCCTCAATGCTAATACATTTTTCCTTGGTCTGTTGTCCTTCATCGATAGTAGCAAGATCTGTTCTCCATCACTTGGGTGCTACACAAGGATTGGAGCTAGGGATGGACTTTGCCTGGATTCTGGATAAAATGCGCTGTGGTAGAAGCATCAGCAACATCATAAGGCAGAATGGGAGGTGGAGAGACACTGAGCTGCTCAGCAGGCACCAAAACCTTGGTGATGATGCACAAAGTGTGGAGGGGACAACAGCTCCCCACAGGGAGCAGGCAACAGGGCAGGACTGATGTTTCCCCCTGGTGAGCAGGCACATTCCTATCTAACTTCCTTCATCCTTCTTATTTTCAGTGTGATCGTGACAACTTAGCAGTATGCCTACCACGGTTGTTACAAACTCACAATGAGATTTTAACTGCTGTCTCGCAGCGCTGCTTCCCGAACAGAAAAGCCGCACATTTTGCCCATAATGGCCCGTGCCATTTCCCAGCCCCACGCGACCCCGTGAAGGGCCCTGGGCCCGCTCTACCTGTGCGTGGCCAGCGTGCGCACCACGG
>NW_010587487.1:69928-93786 GCF_000705375.1 Tinamus guttatus
GCCCATCCCGCGCCGGCGCTGGGTCCCCATCTAGGGAGGGAGAAAAGGTGCGTTAGGAGCACGAGGGCCGCGGCTCAGGCGGCCTCGGACACTGCTCTTATCTGTACAGCGCTACCACACATGGTGTTTAAAAATTAATCATGGATCCATGCTCTACACGGAGGCATTTCCCCCAGCTTTGGGAGGAAATCATGCAATTCGGTTGCGTTGCGTTGGAGTGACCAGCAGTCCTGGCGTTCTGCACGTGTTGTCCAGGAGGGATCCGTGGCTGTAAGACTTTGCACTATGAGCGGAGGCAACGGGGATGCCAGACCACCCTGCGCTCTCGAGGAAGGGCTTGTATTCCTAAAAGGGCCTCTGAGATTTGTATTCCTAGAAAGGTGCATATATAGGGCAGCAATGGGAAGGCATTTCTTTTCACGGGATCACTGCGGCTCCTTCTCAGGCAGTGTGCACTCAGAGCGCATGTGGGAGCTGCTGAGCTGCTCAGAGTGGGTTTAAGGTTCAGGGAACAGGGCAGGATGGAAGGAAACTCAGACCCTGACCCACCTCTGCAATAAAAATGAAGCCAAGATGGCTGATTCCAAGGTCATGAACACATGAAAGATGCAGACTTTGTTAGAGAGTAAGAGCCATGGGCTCTCCAAGGAGAGAGTGCAGAGAGATATGGACACAGCAGCACTTCAGTCTTAAAATCCGTGCTGAGACTGTTCAACAAGAATGCTCAGCTGCTGAGGAGCTGCTTCATTACACTTAAAAAGCTTCGGCAATATTGTGCTTATGGACCCATGCTACACAATTATGTATTTCCTTTCTGGTTGCTTCACTGACCTCATTAAGTGCAAGAGCGGGTTTATCGTTGCGTATAAAGTGACTGACCGAGCCTTGGCAAACACATCCATCAGTCACTGGCTGAGTTCAAGAGCATGTGCTGAAATGGATGATTTGGATGATGCAGATAAACGCAGAACTTGAAAGCATGCAGGCCTCTAATCATGCAGCTGCAGCCCAGCAATGATGTTAATTCGCATTCCTGGGTACACAGCTGCACCGATACCCAAAACACATACTGAATATTTTTTACCCCAAAGAAGTGGAGATTTGTCACTGATCTCTTAGTAGAACAGCAGAAGTGAAGAAGAGCAGGAGGTGGTGTACAGATAGCAATTACGTAGAGATGCAAAGGCAAATGGGAGAAACCAGAATACCAAGGGTTATTTCAGATGGTAGCGAATTCACAGAGGGGTGGCTGAATTGGGCATGATGGATGTATGTTCAAATAAATGAAGTAATTGTCTCTTTTTTTTTCTTTTGTATGCTGCTACACCCACTCACCTTGCACAGATCTCTTCTATCCAGAATCTATTTTAAGACTACCTTACCACTGCAATGTTTAACCCAGATCTTTCTTATGTTCTAGCCTTTCTACTGTGTCTTTGGTATCAGCTTCTGTCTCCCTATCCTCGCTTTCAGGACAAGCGATCTTCTGAGGGGAGATGGCAAACTGCCTTTAGAGAGACCCTCCAATTCCCAACCAGCATTGACAAGGGTATGCTTTGTATATGAAACCAGAACATTTTTCTCTTTACCTATTTGTGCAATTACCTGAATTAGCTGTGCAAGAATCCTGTTTTCAGGGCTGATTAATGATCACAAACTGAAAAAATTCTCAGATAAGAAGAAATTCTTTTTCAGTGTGTCATACCTCACAGATGTCAAGGAAAGGAAGAGTTATCTATCTATCTCATGTATTTTGTTTGTACCATAAGCATGAAATTTAAAAAGAAAAAAAAACCCTTCAATTTAGCTATCACGTTCCAGGTGACATTCTGCATCTCGAGAAATGTCAAATTTCTGCTCTGAAAGAACTCAGTGCAAGTTTTTCTTATGGAAGGACAACATGGAATGGCCTCTGCTTGCCACTGATTAAAGTCTCCTCATTATCAGTTACTCCATGCACTGCACTTCATGGCTTATAGGCTAAATACTGCTCAGAGAGCACTGCAAGTCTCACATATGTACTTGAGCCTCACTTCTGTACTCAGTACTCTGGTTTACCTAACAGATGTGAAAAGCACAAGTTTTGTAATAACAAATGTAGTCCCGTGGTTAATTAGCATGGTGAAGAGAGGCAGCTGGTTACAAGAGCTTGCATTTATTTATGTTATTTCCATAAAAAAAAAAAAAAGAAGGCAGGAGCTAGGCATACAGTTAATAAATTAAACCTTATTGTCACCGTGAAGCAAGAAACTACAGAAAGGATCTGCAGCACAGTGTACTTAAGTAAATTGTTCGAGGTCACTTTGGGGGTAGGCAGGAGACGCAAACGCCAGCTGCATCCTCTGCCCCCAGTAATTTACAGAATGCTATTCCAGCGAATGCTAGTGAGAACTTATGCTCTCTTTTTTGTTTCATCTGCTCTGCTGGCTACCACCCCAGTGCTTAAAATATAAGGTCAGCAATATCTTATCATCTTCCTCCTGTCTGCTTTCTCTTTTTTTCTCTTTTTTTCACTCTCTCTCTCTCTTTTGCTTTCTTTTTCAATCATTCCAAAATCCAGACTTCTCTCAAGGGCTCTGAGGGATAACAAAAGAAACCTGGAAGTCTTTTTCTTCTTTGCATTGTATCAATAAATGCAAATATTTTAGAAAAGTGACTCTAAGCCTGACAAACACACGCTCCCAAATGCTTGCAATCTCTATTTCATAGACAAACTACTGGACTTAGCCAGTTCCTGATTACTGCCAGCAATACTCCCCCACTGAGCTCAGCAACCATTTTGTTATGCGCTATGAAGTATTTATTTTTCTGTCTAAGAGATTTATAACTCCTGAATCAAGAGAAACCATAAGACCCTGCAAATGCCAGTGAGCAGGGCAGGGTTATTCTTATTGAATTAGACTCAAACGTAAGCAGATGTCAAAAACTAGCACTGCTAGGCTGGAAAGGCATTTCGGGAAGAACTCATCTGCATGTACAATAAGCACCTACAACTGCAATCCTTGTTACACTTTTGCCTGTTGTACATGAACTGACCTAATTTCTGAAAATCCATAAAGCATTATCATACTGATGAGTTTAATTACCATAACAGATTTTATTTTTTCAACCAGAGGAGACTTCTTCTGAGGTTTTGCTGAAACCCTAAATGGTTTTGATTCGCACGAGACAAACAGATCTTACACTTCAAGCAGCGGGATGCAAGAGTTACACAAGTATCAACACAGAGCACTTGTGTGAATTGCCTGTTTGTCTTTTTTTCAGCACCTTTACTAAAAATAGCACATAATGCATCTGTCGTAGTCATACAGTTTCCAGCTTGGTAAGCCCTGCACTTTTCTTATTCCATACTCCCATGAGTTACCCTATTAGTTTCAGGAAACGCAGCTCAAGCATGCATCAATCAACTTGAAGACATAAAAGCATGCACAATAAACCACTACATTGTTATATGCAGAAGGTTCTCCTAGAAGCATGGCAGCCATTACTAAAAAAATAGTCTGTCAGATTAGTTGTGCTAAAGGCTAAGAGTGCAACCAAGTCACATACTGATTCTGTGCGACTTGACAGGGCATGTCTCCTCCTTGGTTTGCTTGACCAATCCAGCTGGCACATACCAATCCATATTGCAATGGTGGCTCTGTAAAAACTTGGCACTCAAAGAACAGTGATTTATGTTCATGGTCTTCTACCATTATAAAAATCACAGATGTGTATTTCAGGACAGTTTCATAGATCAGGAGCACAGATACAATTCTGTATCAGGGAATAAGAGTATTTAATCATGTCAGCATAAAGCTGAAAGCCTAACTGAGACATGGCTAGATAGTGGACTAAGTTTTAAAAACTCGGTGGCCTCTGTGCCCAGTTTACTGCCTCCTTGGAGGGTGGCTAGCTGTGGACAGTAACCCTAGTGGGAAAAGAGGAGCCATTTTCTGGAAGGCTAGAGGAGTTAATCACGTATCTGGGGAACTGACAATGGAATCAACTGTATTTAGTGACGGGCACAGCCATAGTTTCATGTGTCACCGCAACTGGGGAGAAAGGTCCAGTTCTTGGAGAAGGGATTTCTGCCTTTATTTCTTCTATTAGTCTCAGTTAATTACTTAGATTGATTACATAATCCTAGATAATTGCTTAGAATGCAAATGGCTGTATTCTAATGCATATTATAGAATTTAGTTCTCTGATATAGTTATTGCATGACACGTGAAACAGTTTACCCTCACTAGCTTTTAAGCTGACCAAGTTCTACGTTTTGCTTTGATTTTGAAAAGCAGAAAAGCAGAATAAGAATCCCTCTTTTCCTCATTCAATTTTAGACAATGTCATCATGCCAGCCAGTTTCTTGAGTCCCAGCTTATTCAGATTCTCACTGCAGAAAACATCCCTCTTTGGATTACTCTGATTTTGCATGATTCTTAGAGAGATGAACCAGTACTACAGAAAAGATCTCTGCTTTAATGAAACTACTGGTTATGCTACCATAGGACAGACAGAAGCCAGCACAGGTTGGCAACCTCCATGAAGAGCTAAATACCCATAGGGTTATGCCAGCTATGACTGAGATACACCCCACTACATCTATGTCAATACAGCCCAGGGACTCAAATAGGCTTTGTAGTGACGAGATGACTTGCTCTATGGCCCCAGACATATTGGTTTGTGCCTCAGATTTGCCTTCCCATTAAGAGCAGAAAAGAAGAACTAGAATTCCCAGCTACAGTGTACTGTGGAATTTCCTAATTTTTTACCTGCTAAGAAATGCTCCTGGAGTACTGTGAAGGTGGCATGGTCACACAGGTTCTGAAACAGCATGAGAAAAGCAATTTTAAATTCTAGGGATTTGTAATGCTCACTTTTGTAACTTGAAGTTTCTTCCTAAAGAATTTTCTGTATGTCATTTCCAAGACATTCACAGACAGAATTGCTGTTTTACGTGTATCTGGGCTTCGCCCTGCAAGCTGCATAATGCAGAGCTGCATGGATCCCCACTTGATCCCAACCCCAGTGAGGATTACCTTGAAAAGAAACTAATGGAGCAATGGGCAGTTAGAGCTACTGCCCTCGATGCGATGAGCCGATGTGCTCCCAGATATTCCTTCCTGCATGTTCCTTAGAGCTCAGCAGGGAGGAGTCACAAGGAAGGCTCAGGAGCTTGTGCCACAGGACGCCTGGTGGGCATACAGGGCCTGGGCTCGTCTTCTGCCTCTGCCAGCCCTATTTGGCCTACATTTGGTCTTACCAGGTCTGTTCTGTGCCTGTCCCTGCCAGATCCCAGCTCATTGTCTGCTCTTTCTTTTTCCATCCTGCCTCCGATCCAATCTTCTTGCCTAATCTTGCATGTGTGTGCCAAGTTTTTGTTTTGTTTTAATAATTAAGCCTATAAAAGTAATTAATACCATGATTTATAATGGGAAATGCTCTCCTACAGCCTTGGTAGGTGTGCCAGTATAATCAGTATGCTCAGCTCTACAAAAGTACAGAAACTTTCACTAGAAGCATCTGAACCAAAAGAGAAGTGAGACTCAAATAAGTGTCACCAGACATTGCGGAGTTAAAAAAGAGCTTCTACATCTTGAAAAGATGAACAAGCTCCTATGTCTGATAGTCACATGTGGATTGGTGTAGATCAGGCTATACAGGACACTATCTATCTATCTAAAGTGTTAATTGTAGAGGTGGAAAGCACTAGAATTAAGCTACCACTGAGAAAGGCAGAGGAGAACTAACATAAGTCTTTCTGGAACACTACCAATAGGATGTTCAAGAGTATTTTTGTTAAAGATCCATGAAACCTACTAAATAGCATTTTTTTTTAATAACAACGACAAAAAAATACAACTCCAAGGAGCTATGAAAGGCAACTGAGAATGCTTCAAGAGGAAAATACTTGTTTATCAATTGAGGAGCATGGCAAACTTTACACTCCTTGCAAGCTTTCACTGTAAAGCATGTCAACTTACAGTAAGAAGTGCAATACCAAACTTCCCTGATGTTGGGCAACTTTATGTTGGCTGTTTCAGCCCACATTTTTCTAATTCTTCATGCTGCAGATCAACATTTTCTCCTCAGCTGGTCTGACTAGAAAGCTTCAGGGTTACTTAAAAACTACTGTGCACTAAGCTGCATTTAAAATGTAATTTTATAAACATACACATCAAAGACCTGAGTGTTGTCAGAGGCAGTAGCACAAAGCAATTTAGCGTGAACAATCATTTAGCGTGATTTCTTTATTGCACTCCCTGAACCTTGAGCTACTTTTCAAGAGGACTGAACAACCTTTTTTTTGGCACTGTGGACCTTAATAATTTACTTTATGTTTATATTGCTACTAATTTAAGTCTTCTGCTATGACTTTTTTTCGCTAGTTGTCAAAATTGGACTATTTCACTGGTGGAGAGGAAGATCTCATAAAATTTGCCAGCTCAAGTATTTAAGAAAACATGGTAATGTTTGCTGTAAATACTTAATTTGGTGACATTTTAGTCTTGCATTAATAATAAAAAAGTAGATGCAAATAAAGCTCTCAACTGATTTATAAATAGTTATGGCACCTTCTTAAAAGTATAAACATATATTTTATGCTCCAATATTAGTCTTTTCTAGTGAAGATGTCTTTCCTAATAGTAGTAGGAATGTGAGACATGCCTGCCATATTTTTCCTAGAAGATGTTTTGAACTACTGGACAAGCAGGAAGAAGTTGTAATTCAGCAGAACTGCTGGGTGCCTCCAGCAGGTTTCCCTGCCAGAGCTGGAGCTGGACTGGTGGCTTCCTGGCTCTGGGGTAGCACAGGCTGACAGTGATGCAACTTGGGTTTTTACAACCACCCTTCATCCAAATGGGCTTCCTGGGGCCAGCAGATGCTGGTAGCATCGAGGCATGAGAAAAAAGTATGTGCCTAGCACATTCTTACTACACATAATCTAGGAAAATAAGCTAGTATTTCAGCATGTGCTGCCAATTTTGCATTTGTAAGTCCCTGGCAAGAGCCTGATTGTGCGAGCCAGCCTCCCAAAGGGTGCACGCAACTCACGCGTGCCCGTTGTGGTCACGGGAAGCTGGGGCAAGGTGGGCTGAGGTCCGGCTTGCCCTGTGGCCCCCTGCAGTGCTGCCCCTTACCCCGGGTGCTGTGCGCTCAGGTCGAGACGCTGCTCACATACGTGGCTCCTTTGGGCTGTGGTTTTCCAGGGCACTCAGCTCTCCAGCGTGCGAGCAGTGTCACTTGGTTCATGCTTTCTGCCTGCCTCATCCTGGCTGGCAGCCCTCTGCTCACCATATCAGCAGCGGCAGCCACAACTGCATTAGCCCTGCTCCGGTAGACCATAAGCAGCTTTTACTAAAAGACTGAGGTGGCACAGTGGGGTATGATCAGAAGCACTGGGGTAGCGCTCCTTTAATTTCTTTTGATAGGTTTGTATGAAATGGAAAGTTTCCCTTCCCACAGAAATGACATAGCTTAGTGAAGAAAGGCAGGTTTAACTAAAACTGAGTCTCAGGGGACGCCTCTCATCACAGGCTGTGCAGCAACCATTGCTCAGAATTGCTGTTTCTGAGGGATAGCTTCAGATAGTGTGTTATTCTAGGATGTAGTGTAAACAGTAAGTGTTTTCAAGCTCGGCACTGAAATTCAGTGACAGAATCAATATCTAGTGATATGCTGAAAGCTCACAAACTCAGAGGCCTGCAAGCTCATTTTTTGACTAAAATATGAGTACTGGAGTCTCCTTCATATTCCTAAATTAGGTCACTTTATGCACATGCAAAAAGCAGATTTTGTAACCAAATGTCAGACACAAGGGCTTACTTATTGGCCAAAAACCTATAAGCAGCAGCTTGCACCATTTCCTTTCGCCTCAACAAGGGTTGAAGGACAAGGCTTTCCATGTCGTTCCTGTAATGTATGGGTTGACCTCTAACTGCAGAGAGCAACCATTTGCACAATGCACACATTACGGATATTGCACTTCCTTTAAGACAGGAACTGCAAAAATTTCAGAAATCCCTTTTTTTCTGCAAGTGGCTAGTATTTCATCAGAAAATCTTTTGCAACTCCCAGTAATAGCAATTTTTTGGGGACCTCAGAGTTCATTCAAGGTCTCCATGACCCAACTCAGGAAGCAAGTATTAAAATAGACAGGATTACAGGGAGATAAAAAGGGTGTCCCCATTCACCATCAGCAACACCAGTTTAACATACCTCCTCTGGACCGTCTTTGGACTCTCTTCACTTTTGGTGCTGATTTTGGCAGAAAAAGCAAAATGGAGCTACATGGGATATTCCCCATCTGTGTGTCATATCTACGTGTGCTCTCTGGGACCGACCTCACACTAACTTCCATGTTCTCAGGCTAAATGAAAAGTCAAGACCCATGCACTCTGCCTTGGCTAGCAACCCAAAGAAATGCATTAAAAATATGCTTATCATTCCCTGATGGTTTATAGCTAACTTTTCCAGCGTCCAGCAGGACCCTGTTGAGGACCAATGTCGCTTGGTTAAATAGAAAGTCGTAAAGAAAACAAATCAGATCTGACCCAAGGGCTGTGGAGTTTGATGGAAAAGTTACTGTTGACTTCACTGAGCTTTATGTTGGAGGCTGTTAAACTGCTGTTCATCAGTTTAGGATGAAGCTCCAGGGAAAATGGTCAAAATGAAATCTTCATGTGCTGCCAAGGCCATGTCTTCTGCAGGGAACGTTCAGAAATAGTCCTCACGGTTTCCACTGCAAGGCTGAAAGGAGGATTGCTAACATATTGTGAATTACAGCCCTGTCCCACATACTAAATTCCTAAATATGCTTCGTTTTCTACTCATGCAGGCAAATGTAGCTGAATTCATCCAATTCTTCCTGACCAGGTAAGGTCATGCTAAAAGAGACTTGCTCAAACCACAGGGTGGTAAATATCGCCTCACCTCCTGCACTGGGCAGAGCAATGAATTCCTGCTTGTGCAAAGCTGGTGGAAATGGAAATTTTTGAAAAACTGGAGAGAGAGGGCTGAAAACCTGTGTTTTTACATGGCTCAGTGTCTCACAACGGTCTAACTAGCATAAATCTTAAATAACCTCTCTATGCAACTGCTTGCAAGACAGAAGACACAGGCAACATTGACTAGCAATGGAGACAAGTTTTTGAGAAACTTTGGGGTAGGCAGAGCCAGAGACAATAAGGAAAATGTTTTTGACTAATAAAGATGGAATACTTGGAGAAATATGGTTACAGTACTTCTACATATAGTTTCATTAAAATAGGAATTCTTTTAGTCATTGCTGCTAATTGAGTTATCTGTACTTTTTTTGTATATATTTGATTCATCAAGCACCAGCTCTTGCAACTGATTATGCTCAAATATGGCTTCATTAAAAAAAATAATTCCTAGTTCTGACCTAGTCGAACATACGAAAACTAAAATAAAATTAACATGTCCAAATTAAAAGAAAAAAGAGCAAATTAAAAACATTAGCTTTACATAGCTTTATATTTCAATGCTATGTTTTAGCAATATTGACTAAGTCAGTTTTACACTTGCTAACAAAAACTTTATTAGATGCTTGATGAATAGGATTTATTTTTAAGACTCTTCGTTGTAAAATAACAAAACAAAGATTATTTTTATCTTACCCTGAATGTCTCTGTTTTGATGCACTGTAATTTGACTTGGAATCAACCAGATATTTTTATATCCATTTCTCTGTTTCTTTCCTAGTCTCCAGCTGCATAAATATTTAATGTTAACTTTTATTGAGCACCTCTCTCACTCCTATTCTATGAACCTCAAACAGCTAAGGCTTTCTGTAGTGCTTTATGCAAGATATCTGCACTACTAAAAGAAACCATCATCTGGGTTTCCATATTGAACCTTATGCCCATTAAATATGATGAAAACTTAAGAAGAAGGAGGGACAACTCCCACCTCTTCTGTCCCATACATTGTGTTTGTCAGTATTATGACATGTCTGCAAACTCCTTAGGATAGATTCAAGTTTTCTAATATATTTGAGGTGAGTCAGCTCCTGACCTTCATAAACAGGTGAAGCTTAGCTTGTACAGGCTTGTATGCTTTGCAAAGCATACTCCAAACAAACCTATTTAAATGTAAAACATATGCTTTCTTTTATTCTCATGCTGTGTGATCATTCAGTGTTTCTGAAAGTGCCACCTAATAAACTCTTCTCTTTCACTAAAGATAATTTAGTTTGTATTATTTTATCTTCTCGTGTTTTAGTTGGCAGTGATCAACCTCTGACCCCTGATGTTTACTGACAAGGGAATTGATCTTCCAAAATATTATTAAAAAAATCTTTAAAGAAAAATGCCTTAAAAATTCATCTCTTTTCCTTTTCCCTTTCCTCTTTTTCCTTCCAGACAAAAGCAGCTAAAAATAATATGAGAACAATAAAAGTTTATTTTTCTCAGCAAGAGCAAAATGCTGCTCTTCAATAATGTTTACATAAAGATTTTCCTCTAAATCTGAATTCTAAGGTCTCTCACCAAAGTATGTGACTTGCACTCTAGAAATCACTTGAGAAGCTAAGAGTACATAGGAATACTGCAAGTTAATTTTAAAAAATGATCATTCCCTAGACTAACTAGTTTTGTATATGTATACGTGTTTTATTGTGTAATACTATACGGTGAGTCCTGATCCTGTGCGACAAGCACACCAAGGATGCTTTTAGTCTTTGTCAAATAAACTTGACTGGTCAACTAAATCAGACCTGGCATTTAGACCTGAGGATGAAAAATAATTGTTGTAAACAAATTAAATAAAATCCAGTTCCTACTCAGTAATTTTCAAGCAATTTACTGAAATACTTCATTAGGGCATGGAAGCCACAACGCAGAACTTAACTGAAATAACACATATAAAATAAACTGGACAACTTTATTATCCTTAGCTTAAGCCAAGAGAAACATTGAAATGCAAGAATAGTAACAAGAATTAGAAGAAAATTAGACATTAGTCTTAATATTATGAGAAATAAAGGCAGTGGAAACTTAGAGCATATGTGGCTCTCAGTTGAGATTTTAATGTCTGTGTTATTTTAACTTCTGCACTGAAAGCAGTCCTCAGGTGTAGATTTTATTGTGTGTCTCTCCTGCCTTGTGCATCTGCCTTGGTATAGGATGGTGTTAGTGAAATGGTTTGATGGTGGCATCTCAGCTTGTGCCAGTCCCACTTGAACTTCTCAGCAGTCTAGCCAACTGCTGTCTAAGATTTACCACTGCTGTCTATCTTTTTCGGGGACTAGACTAAGCCTTTTACATCATAGTTTCCTCATTTATACCACTGCAAAGCTCTCTCTCCACCAGTGAAATTCCTGTCTAGTCACTTGTAGTCAGATTCTGGTTGTCACCTCATAAAGTAAGGGTAAAAAGATATTTCTTTTTTAGGTGATCTTCACCTAACTGACACAGCAGCTGTAGACTCAAAAACTACATTCAGCAGTAGCAAGTATCAGATCCTTGAGAAAAATACCATATTCACTTGGGCAGGGACAATTTTAAAGAACAGAATATGAAAAGTTTACTTGCTCATTCCAAATGGCCTTGAAACAACTTTTTAAAATCCTCTTATGTCAGACTTCACACTTATATTTCACAGGAATACGCGCTGATTTACAATCCTGAAGCATTTGCTTATATCCCTTTGGTCCAAATGAGGTTATGAAATCCACACATAACTGTATCCACAGGGGCAACATTCACCAACTCATAGCAGATATTCAGTCACATTAATCTGGCATTTCTTCATCTTTCTCTGTAATTAAAGTATACTGAATATGAATTATTTTAAAACATATCTATCATTTAAGCAGTAACTTTCTCCTTCTCTAAGATGAAGTACTCCTCTCAAGCCTAATATATGCAAGGACAGAGAAGACTATTTGAGATAAGTGGGCTCTAGTCTGGAGCTCATCCTACAAGTGTGGGTATGATGAAGAGATTCTGGTCAAATGGCTTAAAAAAAACAAGTCCCTTTAGGTCCTGGGATGTGATCTTTATGAAATTCCTTCAGCTATCCTTTTAAAGCAGTATCTTGTTATAGATTCACTTACATCTCATCAAAACATGTGTGCATGCACCATTTTGCATATCATAAAGCATCACTAATAGCACAGACGGCATCCAAGAGCATGGAAACACTACAATTCTGCAGAGCATGTTGGTTTGGTTGCAGGCCAACTTATGTGAAGAAAAGATAATTTGCTGCTAAAGGGCAAGATAACTAAGGAGCTCAAAGTTTAGGCCCAGAGGCTGCACAATGATGGGTTTTCTGGAAAAGCTGCGAAGAACAAGGAATAAAAGCTAAGATAAAATCATTTCCGCCTTCAGCAGAAATGCCAAGCTACTTCACCACCCCACAGCATGACCCATTCTAAGAAAACAAGTAATTAAATTTTCTCCTGCTTGGCTTCTTTTGCTGCTTACTGCTGAGGTAGGTAAGAAGGAATACTCTGTCCCCAGGTTGTGGATCTAGGACTTTTATAAACTGGTTTACAGATATATGCCAGTTGGCTTGTGGATTACATTTCCTCTTCCACAAAGCATGCTTGTGTGGATCTGATTCCCTTCTACTTCCCCACAGACCCTGCCCTAGGATTCCCTTGGTCCTACCCACATTAAGACCATGGATATTTCTAAAAGATACACAGTGACTGTCACTGCTATGGCCCAGTCACTACACATTAACTGTTAGAGACATCAGAGAAGTCTGAAAACGGAAACTTAAAAATGTACTGCACTATGATTCCAGCTGTGGGTTCTGATACACTCGCTTTGTGTCCCCTTAATTGAGAGCCACTTACAAAATTACATTGACTATGGATGTGAAGTTTGAGGATCTGGCTCCATTGAAGCTGTATGAAACGGAATAGCACTTGAGTAAACAAGCATACAACACTTTCCATGAAGAGTATTTCCTTTGGTTCAGTTAATGCTCAAGCTAAGTTTATAAAGCACATACAACAACAACTCAAACATGCCTAGCAGACAAATAAAGTCAAACAACCTATTTCCAATTCTACCTACTTCTTCACAACACAACGGCTCTGCTCCAAGCCAGAGGAGGAGAAGGTCCCAAGGGTCTGTGAAGAGACAACTGAAAATTCAGAACTAAGCAGATGACAGAGGTGATTCAGCTGGTTCTGGTTTTCCAGGGGAAAAAAAAAAAAAAGAAAAAAAAAGAAAATTATTTTTAGTAAAGTGTTTCATTACCAATTTAATGTCATTCTGAGGTTTATCATCCTGTCAGGAAGAAAGTATACCTTGTTATGGGGAACCACTGGGGAACCAAGCTTTCTCATTAAGTACTGCTTCCTACTTTTCCTAGCTGCCAGGAGGATCATTTCTCACCTTGCAAGTTTGATAACTACTTCCAATCATCTTCTGTTTAAGATTGGGCCATCTCCACTATTTTTACCTCTCTTATCTTTGACTACTATATTTTTGATGTGATTGCTTCTTTCTCATCATATTTTTCATCCATATTTTAGAGTCACACTGATATTGAGGAAGGGAAACCAATCACAGTATATAAATATTTCTTAGCAGTTTGTAAATCCATCTCTTCTGCTGCACTACCATGGCTAATTGCATTTCCCATCCCATTTGGGCACTGTTCTCAGTCATATTTGTTCTTAAATTTGTTTTGTTTTCCAACAAAAGCACCTGCTATTTTTTTTAGGAAGCCAACATCCTTCTTCCTTCCTACCCCTGAGTTTATCTCTTTCCACAGCTGTGGATGCAAAATGAATTCCTGATATCTCATCATTCTATAAAATACATCTTAATGACCGGGCATACTTGTTGACACCAGCTGTCTATCCAATATCCTCCAGACACAGAATTTATTTATAACCCTAGCAAAAAACCCCCATTGATTCAGAACCCAGACAAAAATTACACATCTTTTTAACCCCCTTCTCAGTGCAGCTCTTCTCCAAAGCTGAACCGTGTAGTCCTTACAATAATTAAAACTCACAGGCGCCTTCAGTGTTTGGGGTGATTCTCCTTCCTCACAGCCAGTCCCTGCTTTGTGCGCATAACATTCCTGGGTACTGCTGTGGGTGGACTTATTGTGGTTAGGTTCTTGTGACCAGGTGTTTCCAGAAACTAAACTGAGATTTTTTTTTTCATTATAACTGCCAAAAAGAACTGGACATGCAAAACTGAAGTGAAAAATTCCTCATCTCAGCCCTAAAATCCTGAACAAACCAGGCCCCCAACAGAGTCTGGTGGGTTGTCTAAAGGAAATTGGTGGGAGTCTAACGCTCAAAGAAAGGAAGTAAAGTGCCGGAGGCCAAGGTAGGAAATTTTAGCAGTAGTTGACACTGTTGTTTTTTTTTCTGTAACTAGAAGGCATTAACTGAATTATTACTATTTGGGGAGAAAAAAAAAGGTATACTTGCTTATGCTTCTGCACAGGCTGCTCTCCTAACCAACTGTGAACAAACGGATAGTCTGTCAACTGCAACTCCTGTATGACATCTTTTTGGTTTGTGTGACATCTTTTTGGTTTCAATGAAGATGTCCTTGTATAGTGTGGCACATATCAACTCCTGTGACAAAACTTGAGTTGGAGTCACTCAAGTTTGCAATTTTTCATTATATCACATTGATTTCGTTAAGTGAAGCACACAAATCAAACTACCCAGATCAAAACCTATTGGAAACCTGTAAAAATGAGAGACAGCAAGAGAAAGACAGGGAGAAAGGGAAAAGGCATGAGTACATATAAGATCTCTTGGAAGCCTATGAGAGTTTCCTATTATTTTCTAAAACCTTACTGGTATTAGAATATGATTTCAATAGTAATGTTAAGTGAAACACCTTCGGTTCTGCTCCCCATCACACTTTCCATGGCTCTTGTAAAATGCTGCCTGTTCATCCGGGCTGCACTTGCATGTCAGGCAGTCAAAGGGCAGTCGTGAATTAATTCTTAACTGTCGGTCACAGTTAAAAACCCATAGGAGCTTTGCAGCCAACAATTACTTCCAGTGCAAGATATGTCCTTAAAAGCAGGATTACTATGCCCTGGAAGACAGCTCTGTGGTCACAGCGAGTGACTGACCCTGTGCAATGAAGGCAGCTTATGGCTACAAAGTCAGCCTTAAGAGCTTCATGACAGAGGAGTTCCTTCTGCGCTATTGAAAATACTTCAACCTGACAAGCTTTACCTCAGCCTAAATCTAAAATAAGCTTCTGTCTAGGAAACTATCCCTTTATGCTGCAGTTGAGCTGCATGGCCTCAGAGGTTACACGAAATTGGTGGCAGAAAGTCAGAATGGGACTGCAATCATCCTCCTCTGCACCTTGGCAGAGAGGCATGCAGTGAGCCAGAGAAGCTGCAGTTTCTGCAGCTGTGGAAAAGTGGCTAAAACAGTTTTGCTGGAAGAGGAAAATGTAGAGATAGGATTCAATTTCCAGCTCCGTAAGATTAAGATACGATCACCTATGGGAGCAGCTCTTAGAAGGCAAAACCTATTCTTCGTCTTATTAACACTCTCATTGGCACCAAGTAATTCTTCTCCCCTGGCAGCTCCAAATTCCCTCAGATGTGATTTAAGCTCTAATATTAGAAACTGTTACTACTTGCACATCCTTCAAAAAGGGGACACCCTGAACAGCATGCCAGGCGATGGTCACAAGCGTGTCCCAAAGCATTAGCCTGTGCAGAGGTCTGGAATAACACGCCAAACCAGCATGGCTCCTA
Organism: Tinamus guttatus; assembly: GCF_000705375.1. Next base: position 85,646 of record NW_010587487.1, read on the forward strand.
CCGATATCCAAGGAGATCCAGGGAGATGTTCCAGATTTTTCTGACTTCCTCTGCTCATGTGACTGCCTTGGACAGGACAGCCTCCCCCAGAGAGGATGGGATGCACCTAGCAGCTTCATCAGCCCCAGACAGGCCCTTGCACTGCTAAAATTCAGAAGGGTCTAAGAATTTCTCTCATAGTTCATAAGGTCTCCAGCAGTGTCTACAGGGGTTATTTTATCCTCAGCCACAGAGATTTGAGCTCAAAGTGAATCGAACATAAAAGAGTAATTTAATGGTCCAAACAGCCCAAAGGACAAGGCAGTAATGGCTGTCCTTCTGTGAAGATAATATGATGACTTTGTCAATATTGAGAAGCTTAAACACACCCTGTATCTTTAGTAATTCTGTCTACAAACATGAACTGCTACAGCTTTTTAGTTCCAAACATTTTATAGATAAATGCATTTGATCCTTTACACGAACAGCCTAAAGCGGATGAGCAAACAACTAACACTGACCTTGTGTCACAGTTACAATTTCTTTTTTTAAACCCTTCAGAAAACCAATTATCTCAACCCTAAGCTACTTAGGACAAGACTAATCTTCCAGTCTTCAGTCCACTGGGGCTTGTAAAGCATCTGGCTATGGGGGAAACAACACTGCCCTTGACTATTCTAATGTGACAACTTCAAAACTGCAAAACAAGCTTTATTTATTTATTTATTTATTTATTTAGCACTCCACCTCTGGAAAAAAGCAACTGCTAAAGTCCACCAGCAAAATCTCCATCAGTCAGGTGGAGCTACTTCTGCAGGGTTACAGAAGATCAGGAATATGCAGGAGTTAGTTACACTGTAGTTTCCATTTGGAAGAACTGTACAAATACTAACAAATACTAATAAATGCTAGACCAGATCCTTAACTTTTGTGTTGAATACTATTCAACATCAGCTAAGGCCTCTTTGCCTAACAGGAAAAAAAAGCTTCAAAAGGTCTCAGAGGGACACTAAGGAAATGAAACCTTCTCCACGAGCTTACGCACTAATAGGAAAAGCCAAGATAGGAAAGATTCCTAGACAGGAAAACTGCATCTGTGACCTTACCTCATGCCATTGTCTTTCCTGAGATAAGGCACTGGTCAGTCAGATTTTAAACGTGTTCAGCTGGTTGCATATCCACAAGGTATCACAGGGAAGGCCACACAACTGCATCTACCACTGCTGTTGCACCATGGTCTTAGCTGTCTTCGGACCTTATCCCAGCAGCTGCTCTCCATAGAAGTTTCTGTACCACTGCCTGTGGGGACATTTGGCTTGCCGGTGTCAGGAGCCCTAGCTCTTTATTTTGCCCCTCCAGAGGGACGAGGTAGAGATAAAAGGAATGAGGAAGACCATCCCAAAGAAGAGTGGCAGTTACTGCATGGTACTATATTCTCATCATTAGATGGATAAAGATTAAAATGTAGGATATAAACCCCTTATAGAAGGTTTGGTACTTTTGCTCTACATTAGCTTTTTATAAAGTAGCAAAATTAAAATCCTTTCTTCTGCCTGGTCTGTAGTAATTTCATAACAGCAGTTATTCATTTGTGTTTACTGTCTCACCCTAATAAACATCACAGTCAATAAAAGTCTTAGGCCAATTGTCTGTATCCTTTGGTTCACCTTGTGTGAGGCTTGCATATTCATCACGGCTGTCATCGCTCAGCCAGAAAAGAGTCTTGCTCTTGCAGGTTTTGTTTTTCATCATAGGCACTTCTATGCAGAAACCACATTTACAACTTTTATGTGTTAAGTTTTGGTATGTGCCCAGTCTCACTACAGTTGTTGGGAAGACTATTAAAAACACAGCAGACTAAAAGCAATGGTCAGCTATGTGTAACGGACTTCTACCTATTCCCAAAGGGGAATTTTCTAAGGTCATGAACTTGAAAGCTTGGCCCAGGTGACAACAGTGGCCACCTCTGCTGTTGGGAAGGAAAGTGCTGCTCTCCTTCCTTAAACTGTTCCTCCTAAAAGATAGATGACACTTGAGCAGAACTTATTAAGGTCCCCTAGGAACTGGCACAACCTACGCAAGCTTATTTTATGTCTATTTCCCACACTCTGGCACCATCCTACTTACAGGCATTACTCCAGGGCACATCTTGTGTCCATTTTTATCCCAAGAACAATCAACATAAAAATAATAAGTCAAATCAAATAAAAGACACTATGTGAGTCAAGGTATCGCCACTATGCTGCTTCTGCATGTAGCCACAGGAGTTAGACAAGGATATTTGTTCTCAAAATTCAGAGGTTGCGTGTAAAAAATCAACACAGAATCATGCTATCTTAAAAAAATAAAAGAAATCCTCACTCAGTTTCCACAGTTTAGGCCAAGTACATGAACACAGGAAGAAATATTGACAGAAGCAGCAGACAGAAATCTGTGTTCTCCTATGAAAACATTCACCTGATACATTGAAAGGGCTTTGTGGGTTCAAGAGTCACAGGGTCTGGAGCAGAGATAGCTCAGTGTTATGCAGCCAGTAATTCCACAGGACGAGCTCTTGCAGTAATTCCTTGCAAGAGTGTGCAATTGGCATGGGAACACGGCATAGTCTGAAACATCATTATATGAATCTAACAATGCAGTACTTTGGAAAAAAGAAAAAACAAATATGAGAGTGGAAAGATAAGCACGAGGATGATATGTAATGCCACGATAACATTATGCTGATTGCTGTTGTGTACATGAGTGGTAAGAGTTTCTAATTCGCTAGCAATGTTGACATGCCAGAGAAAACTTAGTACAGATCTTCAAGCATCCAAGAAAAAGCATCTCAGACAAAAAGACCTAAGCACTTTTAGACTTTTTTTTTCTTTAGAAGTGTTAGACTAAATATTTTGTCTTGCTTCTCATTTGGTAATGTCAGCAATGACTAATCACCACTAAACCTGTTCAATAATTAAAAGCAGATGATATTTCAGTTTTCTTTTGACATTTTCTCTTGGTAGTTTCTTCCTTTAAAATAAATGTCCTCCAGCCAGTTAATTAACATTCATTTTTCTAGGATCTGTTCAGAATAGGAATACGCTAACTCTTCAGCTGAAAGTAATTTATAGACTGAATTATCCTAAGTTATTTTCTATTATTTCGTCCTTGGCAGAGCAGTGTTGCAATGACAACCAACAAATTAGAACAGGTTATGTTAACAAGATTGTTCATTTACTGCCTTCTGCTACTACACACATACACACAAAAAAAGCCTCACAACTCTATTAAATAAAACTGAATGGCACTATTACCAATTCTGCTTTTCATCCTCAAAGAACAGACAGAGCTGATGATAATAAAATCCTCAATTAGGTGAGCTGCCAATTATTCATCATTATTATTAAAGAATCAAGTCCCAGATCCATGAAACATCATTTTCCAGATAGCTTTTCTTCTAATCATGTTGCCATGAAAGAGCTTGATGCTGAGTTTGCCTAAGTGAGCATTTTCGACACTTGCAAAATAGTTTTTCTGTCACATAACTGTGAAGTAGCATTTGCAGAGGAAAAGGCTGGTTGCCTTCTACATAACTGTTTAAACTGTTCAGTCTTCTACCTGATTAACACGTGAGTTTTAGGATCCATATACTTCATCCAGGTAGCACACGTGCATTCAGTATCCCACTGTCCGTAGTGCTTTCACGTGCACTGACCCTGAGACAGGACTTCTGCTATGATCAACAGGATTTTCACCCAGATCCCCTGAACCTGTTTTTACAAAATAGGACCATTTGTTTCTGTTACACCCTAGCTGGCAGAAATTAACTTTTGTATTTAAATTAAGAGGGTAATTGAGGAATAAAGACAGGCAGTTTTCTCAAGCCGAACTGTGCTTATTTGTGCTTCATTTTCACCTTTTAGACACACTTAGAGTCAAGCCACAGGGAAGACATGACGCAAAACTAGGACTTTTGGTAATATTATTCCTACTTTCATGCAGGTTTTTTTTTGAGAAGACAGGCTATCCCACAAAACCAGGAGAGTCTAGAGAGCTAGAGATGAGATTGCTGCATGAAGTTACCAAATCGCTCATTTTGGCTCCAGTTTTAGAGAACTTTCCTGGAATATCTGTATGCTAAGGTTAGGAAAGAATAAAGCATTTTACATTTGGATACTTTGAGGCTTACCTATCAAGCAGATATCATAGAGATAAAATAGTTAACTTGGATTTTTTGTTATCATGTACTGCTTTTCCTTTAATATCTTATAAACTAGTATTAACTTTCCTTCCTCACCAGTAAGCACTATAACTTGTTGCTTAATTGGTTAATAAAGATTATTTATTTTCAGACAGAAATCTACTTTCTCTGGGCATTTTGGAAGACTTTCACTATCCTGTACGAAAAATTTTGTTGCCAGCAGGTGGTGAAAACAGAGCTGTGGGCAGAGGCAGGGGGTTGCCTAAACAGATGGGTTTTGGCCTCTTTCCCCAGAATGCTTGCTCCGGTGTTGTGAACTACTTTCAATACTACCTCTGCTAGTATTATATTCTTTAGATGATATCCAGTGTAATCCATTGTTTCAGTCCCTTTACAAAGCATAGATTTTTAATTTTACTCTATGTTATTTTATCCTCTTTTTAAAAAAAAAAACAGACGTACTAATTTCTCAGGAACAGTCTTTGACCTGATTGCATATGTAAGTACTTATTTACTCTCCACAAGGGCTGAAGTTAACAAAAAGAATGCTATTTTTAATTTCAGACTTTAAATTTTTAAATAATTGCATCCCAGGACACTGTAGAGTAGAATATAACACAGAACAACAGCCGGGCTCATTCCCAAAGCTCACTGGGATGGAGAGGAAGCTGGCAGCATGGCCATGGGACCGCCGCTGGCCTGGCCCAGGAGCAGCAGGAGGCAAATAGCACCTGAAAACAAAGACGGCTTCTTTAAAAGCTCCAGACTGGGAAAAAAAGCAGCAGGATTTTGTGCTCAGCATGGCAGAACAAAACGTAACAGCAGGCACTGAGGCTGCTCAGCAGGACAGGGTTTAGCCGGGTGCCAAACTAGTGAGGTAACATCAGCAGAAGAGGGGAGCAGATGAAACCATCTTATTCAGGGGCCAGCCTGATGGAGGCTCTGCTTCCCCAGGAGGCTCCTAGCCCCTGCAGGAGCCCCTGGTGCTCGTGTCCTGGCAGGAGCGGCCAGGCATTTCCATGCCTGATTTCCATCAAGCCCTGGCCTCCTTCCTCTGCATGCCACTGCCCTCGATGCTGAAACGTTAACTTTGGACCTCGCTCGCGCCCGGCAGACCCATTTGCTCACTCGGCCCTGCAATTACAGCGACGGACTCTTAAATGCTCTCCATTAGCTCCGGCTGCCGAGATGCTGCCACAGCCATGCCGGCTCTCCTCTTTTTCCTAATATTTCCATTACATCTTCACTTCTATTGGAATGGCTGGAAAGTATTAGCTCCAGCTGGGCGCTACAATTAAACTTTGGCCCTGCTGACTTTAAGGAGAGATTTGATACAACCTTCAGAACAGCCAACCTTTCCTCACTGAGGAGCAACTTCATTACACCAGTCACTATGATCCTATTGCTGCTAATGGGGTCTGTGTGTCTGTAGCCCCTGGACATAATCACAGCCCCTGGACACCTGCAGAAAGAGCTGGAAAACTAGTTTACTAAACTAGTGAGAAATGCTAAGAATCCTAAAAAAAATAGAATTTACACCAGATAAACTTAGTTCCTTTTCCTGGCAATTGACTAAAATAATAGCATGCCGTTTGTGTCTGCTGCTGACCCTGATATTCGGCTATTTTGTGTTGACAAACATTTGATGGGTACTTTTACTTTCTGCACCTGCCACACTTGAGGCAGACAGAGCATTTTTTTAGCAGTTTCTATGGGGTCAGAGAATAGCAAAATGGAAGTTATGCTGCAGCCAAACTACAGATTAGCTGCCACAGTTAATTTAGCCATCGCTTTCCCAATGGGCATGGGGCTTGCAATGGACAGTGTTGCTCAGCATGATTCAACGTAGGGTCTTGTGTGTCAGAAAAAGTGCATTTCCTCCTCTGAGGCTGCCACACTGGCAGCCCTCACTGCACCACGCAGGAGTTTTTGTTAATGAAAGGGAAACTTGTCGTTGCTTCAGCTGCACTTCGGTGCAAATGGAGAAGTGTGCGTGCTCCCCCGATGTGCACAGTGATATCACAGGGTTTCCAAGAAGGCTGATGCAGCCAAAAAAAGAAAAGTGGAAGCATGTCTGTGATGCTGTCCTAGCTTTTAGTTACTATGCGTGCAGGCTGCCTGCTTCAAAGTTATGTCCTTAAGTCCATGGCCTGAGATCAATGTAAGGGAACAAGTGCCAGGAATGGGGAGTAACAGCAGTACTCCACTCCTATGGAGGCCAGGGCAATTACTCTAAAACCAACCCCCTTGCATCTCCACAGGCTTAAAGCAGAAGCAGATGCACTGTGTGTGCAATGCCCCCTTGGTGCCAGAGACCCTGCTATTCTTGGAGTTTGTTTGATTAGATGTTGTCAGGAAAAAGATTGCTGAGGTCCAGGCAGGTTGCATCACTAGAGTAGTGACTGAAGAACATCCTGACATCCTGCGGGTAAGACTCACTTCTGCCTCTGGGTCTTGCTTGGGGTGGACTAATGCAGGGAGGAGAGAAAAGCAGAAAAGGTAAAGAAGCAGTGGGAAATATTATGTTTCTTGCCTCCTGTAGAGAGCAGCTCTTCAGCAGATTAGATGAGGACATTGCAAGATGTTTTGGTTGCAAGTTAAAGGTGGAAAACATTCAGACTCAAAAGGAGAAGCATTTTAAGGAGCAAGGACTACCCCTGGGTTATTAGTAAAAAGGGCTTTATTCATCTCCATCACTTCAGACTTTTAAACAATCCCTGGATCTCTTCCATCCGAAAGAGAAACTCAGTTTACCATGTTTGCATTTGCTGATATAGTTGGGGAAAATAATTTCTTCTGTTGGCTTTATATTGTGATCTGCATGTGCTAAAAAGTAAACTAAACTCTGTTTTGGGAGGATTAATTCCTTGCCCTTTGCTCCAGAATATTCCCAAAAGGAAAAAAGGAAAAAAAAAAAATACTGGCATATCAGTCAGGCACTCATTTTACAAAGTTACAGACTGATAAGGGAGCTGTGAACAAAAGGAGGGGAGAAATGGATCATAATCTCTGCAGAACAGACACGAGAGTTCAAGGCCTTTACAGTTTAACCTCTCTTTAGCAGAGCAGGTGGAGGAAGAGACTGGCATAGGTAAAACTAACCTTTTCAGAGTGACTTAAACATTTAAACTGGTAACTGTTGAGATTTTCTTATTCTTACTATCAGCTAGCTGCTCTTTTTGTATTGGAGTTTAAATTTTTACACCTGATACCTGGTTTGTTGTTTAAGAAATTGCCACAGAAAAGCATTTGGAAACCACAGTTATTGAGCACAGTTTTTCAAAAGGACAGACAGCTGATTTAATCTAAGTTAGTATCTCACTTTATGAATGTATCCTGCTTCACCAGAGCATCCTGAGTCAACTCTGCAGAAGTGTGCATCCAGTTGTCTAATGCAAAAGAAAACATCAAATATTTGCAATACATTTACTTATTTGAACTCTTCCCATATTTGCTAAATGTGTCTCTGAATCACGATAGTAAAATACAAGGATGATTTGCTTTTCATTTCCCACAGAATTACAGAGGACATGGTTGCCAACTGCAACGAAGTTACTTGGGACTAAGAGCATTTTGGAGGCTCTGACACTAGCTCAATTCCAAATGCTCACACAAAACTTTGTGCAGTACAGTATAAATAACATTTAGGTAACAAAATCCAATATAGAGACTTCTCCAACAAGCTCAGAGAGATGCAGCAGCGATGAGCATGTGCCTGTGATCCACCCCTGCGCATACAGCCCTGTGTCCGTACTGGTGCTATGCAAAATTCATCTCCTTCATTTAGTTTTGTACAACCCCAAAGTGCTGTTTTCTCCAGGTCTGGAGAAAAAAACTGGGCCCAATACAGAGTTTCCATCTATGCTGTGAATACCTCGGTGCATGCCTACCATACAAAATCAAATAAATGAGGCAGGGATATGCGATTATCCTCTCCTATTTAAATGCACCACGTTCCCTCAGGAGATGATCCAACATTCCT
>NW_010587487.1:93799-120906 GCF_000705375.1 Tinamus guttatus
TTCCTGCTTGTCTGAGACTTTCAGCATGCATCTTCTCCAGGCCTTTTGCATAAGTTTAAGTGGTGTACTAAAGTGAGAGCTCTTTAAACTTCTGAGCAGATAAGATGGCTACTAAATATATGACAAAGGACACTCAAACCTGGAAAATGCATCATAAGAAGTTTGGAAATAAATAAATATGACATTAGCACCTGCATAAAAAAAAACTTGCTTTTATTAAATATAATTAAGAGGAGAGCCTACATAACTTTAGAGATGCTGAACTAACAATTTAGCATGATAAGGCTGTTATGCTGTCTGCCCTCCTGAACGCTGATCATTTAAGGAATCTTACCTTTGCAGTCACATAGACTGCATGAGTTGATGTGCTTTAAGAGGAATTCTACTCTAGCAAAATACAGGCAATCACCAGATGATCTATAGTCAAACGTGTACAGGTTTGTACATCACTGTCATTTCTGCTTCTGGTCTTCAACTTTGAAATTTCAAATGCCACAGCTTTCGGAAATCACCGTTCATGTCCTACAAAGCTACTACATTTACTTCCATAAAATCTTGACAGTACTGGCATGAAAACTTTGCACGGAGATTTCAAAGCTTAGTATGACTAGAAAAAGAGCACTTCCCACTTTCAGAAACAGTTTCCCTCATATATCTCATATAATCCATTTTCTTTCATATGTTAAACTCTCTAAAGAACAAATACTGTAGATTGAAATCCTTTGCTCTCCAAACCACATACTGCATACCTGAAAAGTCATGTATACAAAGTAAACCCAAGAGGCAAGCAAGCATAACCCTTGCTTTTTTCTTTTCCTCTAAAGCACAACTGGACCAAAGGAAGACAGATAATTCTTATGCTCTATTGCCTCAAGCACCTTTGGATGTTAGATGTTCAAAAATAAACATATGCTTTCTGATAACTTTTCACATTTTCTGGAACTTTATTCATGCTTTTTTATAAATTAAGTATTCTAAAAGGCGTGGGACCTGTGAGACATCAGCACTGACTAATTGTGCATACATACTGTACAGTCTGTAAACTTGTTCCTGAAACAGTTTTCAAATGTAGAAACATTAATTCTTCATGAGCTGCCTTCCAGATAACTTGGGATTTTGAAAAATAGCTAAGGATTTTGAAAAAGCATATTACTACAGAAATACCTGCTATAGCTCACAGATGTCCCAACTAACAGCTCAATGAGTTCAGTTACAATAAACACCACCAAGGACAGAACTGATGAAGCAGTCGAGTATATTCTTCCAGCTGGGAGCAGTTTCAGGCTCTTTATGGATATCTAGCTTGTGTTAGTATTAAAAAAAAAAAAAAAAAGATAAACTGAAGATCTCTGTGCTGCAGAATTGCATATATAGAGGAAGCAGATATTAACCGTAATCTTGTGCTATTTTATTAAACACTTAAGATTTTGTTATCTTCTTTCATCTCTACAGATTTCTCAACCTTGTAACAATCTGAGCATTTACATCTGCCTCCCACTACACTCATACAGCCCCCACTTGCGCATGCAAAGCTCTAGCTCCTTGCAAGTCATTAAGACTGCAATTTTTCTTTCAGTTGAAAGGGTTAGATGTGTGACATCCATTAAGAAAACTAGATGGCCAGAAATAGGGCTATGAAAAGGCAAAAGGCAATTGCAGCATTATCCATCCCAGAGAGTAAGAGCATCTCTTATGGCACAATCTGTAATCCTTGGTTATCCCCCTTTCTATGAAGCAGGTGGAGGAGGAGGAGGATGAAGACTAAAAAAGTGCCCATTCACAGCCAGGTATTTTCTAGTGCTACTAAACATCAAACCATAGCCAGAATATTACACCAAACTGCTTGTGGGTCTTCATCCCGATAAAACAAGTCAAGAGATTACAGTCAGAGCCTCTGCTGCCTCAGCCTCCCCACAATTCCTCCCCTGCTTCAGGTCACCCCCAAGCCCTCGTAGCCCACCTTGGAGTGATGTGTCTGCCACTTCAGTGCATGCAGGCATGAGTGAGGCGATCTGTCACACTAAGGGCTCTGTCCATTGCACGGGTGACTGCTTGACAGCCAGAAATTACCGCCTCTTGAAGGAACTTTAATATTCCAAGTTGTACATCATGCTTTTGAACCCCCAAATCTTTTAAGTGAGGCATGAGGAGATGTGTTCCAGAAAACAGAGACTCCGCTGTTGTGCAGAACCCATTTACTATACACGCTTGTCAGCGTAAGTTTCACTAGCAGAGAAATTATTTTGTGCTTTGGGGCTGCTGGCTTCATTTACTCTCTCATCCCTCATCTTCCTTATAATCTAGCCAGTGAGCCAGCACACATGGTGATAACACATAAAGTGCAGACAGCTGCATGATGGAGATGCCAAGCTCTTAAGTGCATTTTTGTGTAAGTGAATGAATGTCCGCCAAGCTGGGGTTTAATCTCATGCATTGTGACCATGCCCTGGAAACACTAGGAAATGCATGTATCTTTGGCTGTTAACATCCTGATTTTAATTGTTTTCATAGATTCACACAGGCAGTAGTGCTGTGTGTGTACATCATCCTTAAATCACAAGGCAGAACCAGCAGCTCACTGAAAATTCTCTTTTCTATCCATTTTCACCTTATTAAAACAATAATGGTGAGAAAGATTGGAATTCAACCAAAATAGCTCATTTTTCCAGGTTACCTTAGAACAAACACATCTACAAGGCAGTGAGTTGTACCTACTGATGTCCAAAGAGGCATTTTCCAAAATAGGTTGTTAACTTTCATGCTGGTTTTAATTTGGACAGCCACTTTCACTTGCTATAATTTACCCTGAGGACTACTGCGGGCACAGCACTCAGCGTTGCAGGGTAGGAAATGATTAAGTAATTCCAAAGTTACTGAATAGCAAACAATAATGGCTTACTCTGATGTGTTTTTATAGAAAGAAAAAAAGTTCAAATTAAAAGTTGTGATACGTGTTTGTCAATTGTATGTTGAGACAAATTCTTTTTTGCTGTTTTGCCTTTCACCTCTTTGAGAGAAAAAAAAATCCCAAATATCAGGTAAAATTCTAGTTCTTTTCAAGCATACTGAGCACGTGCAATGTTTCCTTCCTTGACTCGGACAGGTAAACATCAACACCTAATCCAGAGGGGCTGTGGAAAGTAGTTGCCCTGTGCAAAATCCCTACCCAGCAGGTGTGAGAAATGAAGTGAGAAGTTTCCCGTTTCAGTGGAAAGTGCCCTGGTACTGAGTGCTGCTGAGCTCGCACATCCCTCTGAAGCACACAGGAGGGGAAGATCCTTAGAAGTGACCCAAAGCAGTAAGAATAATACAATACTTGGGACTGGTGAGCGATCACGGACCTGTGTTGCAAGTTCCTATGGGCCTAGGAACTAAGTGTGTGAAAGAGTTAGAATCATGTCTGCTGCCACTCCTATCAAAATCCTCCCTGGTCTTAAAGGACAAAAATCCTTTGAAGAATTGGAAGTTCACAGGCTTATTTGTGGTGTGTTGCACAACACGATGTAAATCAACTTTCTGTTTAACTCAGATATGCAACTTACTCTATCCCCTTAGCATTCCTTGCTCCTATTCCCCATCCCAGACTTTTTTGACGACTTTCTCTCCCAGTGGAATTCGGTGGACTTCAGGTCTTCCCTTTTCTCTGCTTGATTTTTGTTCTCCCCACCTCAGCCCCTTCTCCTCTGGAGCATAAGCTTTGCCCCTTTATGGTATATGCATGTTTTCTAAGGGGTCTTCTCCCCCCATTACTGACAACCAACCGTTCCCTCCTCCTGTTTTCCATAAATGCGAAGCACAGACGAGTTCTGGCTGCTTAGATCCAAGAGTTCAACCAATTTGGCTATGAAAAGACAGACGTATGCAAACATGTGCCTCTAGGCCTCTAGAGGCCTCTAAGCCTCTTCCGCACCATCTAGTTGAGGGAAAAAGAGCAAGATACTCGGTTTTGAAGCTAATCTGTATCCATGGATTTTTGCTTTTCAAATCTAGTTCCCAGAAGCTCCCAGCCGGGAATTTTCTAAGAAAAAATGAAACCTCCCACATCATAATCTGACGATCACAACACAGACCATTTTTCTCCTCCACATCCCTTTTCCATCACACAATCTTCCGGTCGCGGCGGGAGGATGAGGGCAGGTTTCCACCACGCTGCCTTCCCCTGGGCTGGTTTTAATCATTTTCCCTGGTGAATGGTTAAAAACAACCAGCAACTTGTAGCTTCTGCCGCACTAAGCTCAGCTCAATGGAAGCTTCGCACTGGCACGGTTGGAGCAGGACCCGATGGAGCTGGAGGGGCAGCCGGGGGAGGGAATGACTTGTCAGTCGCACTATTGCTGTTGTATTTTTAGCACAACACACATGTAAACCCTCACACTTGTGTAGTTGTATCTGACAGAGGCTTAGGGACAGTGTGAGCTGGGCTAGTGGCCCTGGAGCTGTCCAAGGCATGGGGAGGCTTGACCTCATGTCACATGAAAGGTGGTCTTTGCAACCACAGAACATATTGTGATAAATCTGTCTGCATTTGCACAGTTGTCTTTTTTGTTTGTTTCTTCCTAAAGTCATGTAAATGTTAGATTCTAACAAACAACTGAATGTTTGGTCCTCATTACAATAATCAAAAATGTTAATGTTCCCAGAGAAGACTGTGTTAAGGCAAGATTGAAATTACCCATGACTTAAAGCTGACATGGAAGGCTGCCAGTATGGATCTCAGTCCATAAAAAAGATGCATAGATGAGAAGAAAATGTGTTGATGCACTTGGTCTCCCTTTTCACATAGAAAGACTGAGCAGTATCACTGTGAAAGTATTTCTCTGCTTTTAGAGAGGAGAGAGGGGGAATAAAAGACATTTGTCTTCTCTGTTTCTGATTCAGGAATCACTGAAAAACTAAAAAATTACTTTGACTATAAAATTTTGAAGATGAAGCTCAAGCAAACAGAAGAGGAAAAGAATTTAAAACACTGGCTTTGGACTTTTAAAATCTAACTAGCCTTTAATAAAAATAATGTGCACAGAAGGAGCTTTGTGAAAGACAATTCTCTGCTTTTCCAAGCACAGGCTGACTAAACTCTTGTTCCTAATTAAGATAATTTCAGTTCTTCCACTGAGAACAAGCAATACAAGAGCAGACTGAAAACAAATACAATTCCCAAACTAAACTTTTAATAAAAACCCTTTCAGATTGTATTTAAGTGTGAGAAGAAGGTGAGGAGATGCAGAACACTTCCTTGCTTCTCTTTTAACACTATGTTTGTATGTAGGAAGAATTTTCTTTGTTAGTATGTATTGCAAATTTGCAGCTATCTCCTGCCAAGTTACAGCTCTGAATCCCTCCCTAAAAAAAAAAAAAAAAAGAGTATGAGGACCGGGATGTCATTGGAATTCAAATATACTCTCAACTCTGTTACACAACTCTGTTTTTTTAATACAGTGACATCCTATAAATCCATCTTACAGTACTTTTGCATAAGGTTTAAGATATAGATATATATCTTCATAGCAGATATGCACATCCAGCCAAAACGCAGTCAACATTTTCTCAAGCAGCAAGTAAATCTGTTCTGAACCTTCACGCACATCTGGGGTTTTGTATAAAACAGAAGAGTGTCTTTACTTGAACTTCAGCTACCCCATCTGCTCTTCCATTTCACTGTGCTCCTGCCAGGCTCCTGAGGGGTCTCTGCTGCTCATCCCAAAGCCAGACCATGAAATTCTGCTGTGCTTCTTGCCTCTTTTTGCTACATATTCAACGGATGGGTTAGGCAGGAGGACCAGAGCGCTGCAGTGAGTCAGGCCCTAGAAAACTGCATCACGTTACAACAGCACGATCTGCTTCTCCATCCATTACTTTGGAGACACCAGCCTCATCATCCAATGATGTGCTGGTTGGATGTGGTGGGTTTTTTTATTATTTGCTGTTACTAGAGTATGGAGGGTCACTTAATCAACCTTGCTTTGGTGAACTTTCTGCACTTAATCACTGAAAAAGGCATGGGAGACTTGGAAAAAGGCTAGTAAGGAATATGGGCATTCAACAGCTCTAAATCAGCTGGGTGCAACCACCGCTCTTGAAAAGGTTAGTCTTCTCTTGAATTCACCTGTAATCCTGTTATAGCTTGCAGCAATACCACAGTATTACAGATTTAAGACAAACTGTTTTTCAAATAACATAAAAAGATGAGGCATTAGGATTCTCTTAACAGAGAATGGAGAACTAAACAGTGAACTCCACAGGCTTTGATCAGTTATTTCATACTTTAAGGGTACACACTTTAAAAAGAAAAGATGGGGGGGAAATAAACAACTGAATCACAAGTACTAAGATACCAAGGCATTTAACTTAAATTTATGAAAGAAGATTGGCATCAATTTACAATCTTAACCTTGCAGTGTCTAAAGAGAAAAACTGAAGGTAGTCTCTTAAATTATTCATGTACCTATCGCTACTTTCATCATAAACAAACAGTGAGTTAGAAATATCATTGACATTTCTCTGCATAATCACGTATGTGAAAAGCAGATATAACATACTGCCTTTTGCACTTGTCAGAATGATTGCCAAGATGCAGGCAGCCTGTGAATTAAGTCTCATACCTTTATTTGAGGGTGATTTTTTCCCACTTTCAATTTCCAAAACTGTTTTAGCATGTTTCCCTCATTCTTTAAATTAGATCAGGCAAATCTGCAGAGAATAAACCATAAATGCAAAATGTTCAAAGGTGAATATACAAATATTAGTTTCTTAAACTGTGACAAAACCTGTTAGTGTTTCTTCAAGTAATATTCTGATTTTTAAAGATATCCAAGGCATCTACAATATGCTACCTTTGATCCACATTCCTATCTTACTGATTTTTGCTGGCAACTGTAGTATGGAAACATGCAAGGATAAGATATGGCTCAAGGGCGTGATTTGTACCCCACCCTATCAGCCCCAAGGTTGTAATGATACCATCCTAACAAACACAAAAACAAGCATCTAAAACAAGTTAGATCAAGAAGATATTCCAAAATCTCAATTCCCTTACAAAAGTAGAATAGATTCAAAATAAGCAGAATGGTCATTCAGATTCAGATCAAACAGGTAGTTCAGATCAAACAAAAAGAGAGCTAGTGGTAAGGTCCAACACTTTGTTTTAGGCCCTTTCTGTGTTTATTGTTATTATTTTTTTAACTTCAACATATGTACTGAGAAATTCAACCACTGGCATGAAAGCCAGTAAATGACTGCTCGTAAACACCATAAATCGTACCTGTAAGCCTCCCTAATTCCCCTGGCCCCCCTCAAAGCACAAACAAAACACAACACTGCATCAGTTGTGGTTTGGCACAGCTTCACTTTGGCTGCTGCTTTCGGATAAAGTGCAGGACTTGGAGAGCTGCCAGCAGCACTGATAAAGTGAACCAAACCATAAAATGCAATGCACACAGGGGAAGAAAAAAAATACTGTTGGCATGAAAATGCTGTCGGCAATAGCACAGCATCCTCGCATTCAGTTTTAAGCAACCCTATATTATCCCGTAACACTTTAAAAATCTTTAGTATAGTATAAACTTGTCTTTCTTAAATAACAAAAATTAACAGCTGACAGCTACCTCCATTATTGCTTCTTTCGCTCATATTCATTAGCACTGTCTTATGTTCCTTGTTAAAGACATTCCCCAGAGTGACAAATGTGTCTAGCACATTGCACGCTTAATACACCAACCTAACACACCTCCCCTAAGATTTCTTCAGTGCACTAACCAGTATTCAGAATTGATATATGGCTTGTGCCCATGGCGCTTTATTCAAGCCACATGAAATCCAGAAAAGCCATATACTTCACTTCCTGTAAAAACACTGTCAGGTCTAGAAAAACAGTTTACTGAGCATAAAAGAGGAGCATTGGTCCCTCATCCAACACCTGCAGTGCAATAAAATGGCTCCATTCCTACTACTGAGCCAGAACAGTCAGTATGAGCACAGAATTATTTTTACTGCTGCACATGGTGCACAGTTAATTACTCCAGCTTTGGCTCTTTATAGATCTACTACAAATTTTCAGTCAGAGATCCATAATCAGGGGAAACCAAACACCACCACATGCATGCTACTGCTAATTTGTCTTTAAAACTTAACTCAAAAACCTAGGATATGTGTTATTCTTGTTTCTGTAAATAGCTCCGAACTCCTTACAAATGTTGTTCTCATCCTCTTTCTGGTTGTCAGCCATATTCTTTAACAATATGTGCTGAACGGCTATTAGCCCAGCTGGATCGGAGTATAGCGGTATCCACAGGGCTTCTGCTCATGTCTCTGAAAACAGGACCTTCTGCTCTGTGTCCTTGTCCTCCACACTGGGGCATGCATCACGATGGTGGTGCAAGGTAAAAGGGGAGAGACATAAGGCTGAGATTCAAGAATGAGCTCATTCTTGAACACAAAGTCATGATGCACACAAAGAAAAAAAGTCATCTTATATTAATCTGTATTCAAAATGCAGCAAAAAATAGTCTTGAAAATGGGCCAAATACTGCTTGTATTTGCCAGTCTTTTGATGTGCTTGCTCCAGTGGGATAACAAATTTAACAGCATGTCCATCTGCAGTTTGCTTTTCTCATGTGCTGAGAGGAAATAATAAAACCTACAGACTATCACCAAAATCCTAACACTCTCAAATGAGGATTCAATGTATGTCTACAACAGTCTTAGAGTAGCAAAAATTCTTACTTGGTTACCTGTTCAATTCCTCTCTTCAAGGAAAAAAAGGCCCCAAAATCTAACTGTAGTTCTGGAGTCTGCCAGCAGATGTGGGCAAGCTCAAGCAGTTGTGCAGGAGCTTGTCCCCACTGCCAAAAAAAGCAGTTTAGCTGAGACAACTTATGTAGATCTAAGGGCATCATCTCTAAAGGGCCACGTCCTTTCTCTGAGATGATCCAGTCTTACCTGCTTTCACAACGGATAGACCTACTGCAGATGGAATGAGTTCACATATAAAACAGTGACTCCTCTACAGAGGATAGCTTGGATCCATAATCAGTCACTGAAAAATACATTCTGCTCATATTCCTACTGAGTTTCTGAAAAGCCCATACAAACACTGGATTTTATCAGAAGCACACAGCTACACAGGCTCTTTTTTGGTAATAAATAATGCAATAAATTCTGCTTATAGCATCATCTCTAATAGGTACTAGCATATACTACAAAGTAACTTACTTATCAGATACTTTCATAAACTAAATTGTCACCTTGACAGTTTGTTCTCCAAGGCTGCGTGTCATCTGATTCAAAAGACACATCAATACCTCTTGTGAGCATATGGTATTCCTAAATGTACGGACTCTTACACTATCTGCCTAGACTATTCACTGTTAGATTTGCCTCAGCCTACCAAGACTTCTGACTCTTTCCAGATCAATGCAGAGATCAGATGAAGAGCTCTTACAGCTTACATGTTCATACCTCTCTGGGTATAACTTTGTGAGTACACAAAGGCTGCTCCAGAGCTTGGCCTATGAGAGTCTGAGACGTGAAGACCACAGCACTATCTCCTGTTATTTATGATTTATGCAGTTGACTTCATGCGTGAACGCCTTGTTCATCTGAAGAGCCTCTTTGTCAGCATGAAAAATGACATGGTATAGTTCTACAGACAGCATCTAATTCCAGTGCTTATCTACCCGACAGGAATTATTGGAGTAAGTGAGAACTGCTGGTAACGTCTGGTGCTATAAGACTTGGGGACTCCATTGATGGGAAGACCACCAAGGACAGGAGAAAAGAGTATAACAAAGGAAAGCAGGAGAGGAAGTAGATAAAGTAAGGCGGGTACAGAAAGGAGAAGGAAGACAATAGGAGTGTAATCAGCTAGCAACAATATCTCATCAATTACAAAAGGCAAAGCAGATTTCAGGAAAAAGTAAAAAAAAGTATGTTTTGGGGAGAGGGGAAGAGGGAATACATTTATAAAGCTATAAAAATAAACTTACCTCTAGCAACATTTAGAAATTAGGAAATTGTATACTTAGTAATGACTCTTTCAAACTTATTTCTGAAATGAAGCTTACAACTTCACAATGATCACAATCATTTTACACACAAGTACTGAAGCAACATTTAGAAGAAAAGGACTATGCAACTGAATCAGCAGGGGAAGCAAAATACAAAGCCAGTGAAAAGAGAAATCACCATTTCCTTTGACTCCATTAAGAAAAATCTAAAGATTAGTGATCATTGCCAAGAGAGATTATAATTTACCAGCAGCTGTATTATGCAGACTTTCTCAAGGAAATTGGTCAACCTAGTATGACTTTAGAAGACACCTTTAAGAAATCTTCAACCATTATAAGCAAAACACCCTACTCTTTTCACTTTATTAAAATTATACATAGTAGGAAAATCTAAAATTCCTTTAGGCTAAGGATCTCCTTTCTAAAATATAACTCAAATCATTATTTTAAGGCAATCATTTTCATTTTAGAAACAAAAAACAGGGTGGAAGGAAACGTTGCCTGTCTTTCCTCAGATTGCATAGAGAACAAATGTTAGGAATAAGAAGCGCCTTGCCTGCCAAGTCTCCTCTTTTAACTGCTAGACTGAACTTGATCCTCTCAGAGGCTATGCTACCACAGCAGCAATATTTGATATAATCAGAATTTAAAAGTGAGCAGGATAGTGCAACGGCAGAGCTCTGCCAACTTGTAAGGATCATTTGGCATCACTTTTATTGCTTGCTCCTCAGAGAGCACCACACGTATATCTGTGTTCTGCACTGTGCTCCACATGTTGTAATACAACAAACACGAGCATGATACCGCTCGAATCTTGCAGAATCGGGCACCTCAGAGGAAACGTGTATTTTAATCTCAGATATTCCCCTTAGCAAAATAACAGAAATATTTATTATTGATGATTAACCATCTAGAGCTCCATGGCGAGGATGCCAACTACCCAGACTTTTCCCTTCATGTGAAAATCAACTAAAGAAAAAGCATTGCTAGGAGAACGGACTGTAAAACACCAGTGCTGCAGAGAAATGCACTGAGTACTGCATATAAAAGGCTCATGTCATGAGAAAGGATAGAAAATAGATGTGCATGTGCACAGCACAGCACAGAAAAAACAACAACAATAACAACAAAGTAAGTAAAACAAACCTAAGATTTTGCCATAAAGCCCCAGCAGTCTCAAATATTTCCAGTGTACTTCAGGTAGCAATGTTTTCTCCAAGTCTACACTGATACAGAAGCAAATGATAAAGGAAAAAAAAATGTTTAAGCCAGATAATATGGAGGCTGTATTTGCAAAAATACCGGCTGAAGAAAAGAAGTGGGAAGAGAGCTAAAACAGAAAATATCTGGTGTCTTAACTTCATATCATCATTAAAACATATCAAGGCAGACAAACAGCAGATTCCAAATGTCTCTTTGCTAGAAAGCATCAATGTGATAGGAGTTTTAGACTCCTAACCACTTCTTTTCCATCTTGCCAAATTAAGATTAAGCACAGAGTACTTTGTGAAGAGCTGATCCAACACCTGTTGAAATCAATGGTGAAACAAATGTTACAGGATGAAATCCAAGGCGCCTCTAAATGACACCTTGCTTTTTCCCCCAGGTTTTGCCAAGCACAGTTACTGTTTGCTGCTGCTGAGATTGAATTCCAGTTTGAGTCTAGCCTGTCCTAACAAGCTATCCAGATTCCTTCTGGGAACAAACTGTACATGTCTGGTCTAAAGCTTTTTATTTCACAAGGAAGCTTCAGGTTCAGAAGTGAAAAAGGACGGGGATTGAAAATATCTGGTATTTTACTCTGCGCATTAAAAAGAAATCTGCAGATGCTCAAATTCAATCCTGGACATTTCTTCTGTCACACTAAAAGGAAGGGAGAGAGTGTTGGGGACACTTATATGCAGAAGTTTAGGAGAACAAAAACTTGTTGTTTCTAACAGATGTCTATAAAGCTGCCATAGACTGATGTGAAGATCAGGGACAGAGTAAGAATTTAATCTTTCCTAAATGATTAGGGTGTTTTTGTTGACAGGATCTCTTCTTATGCTGACAGTTTTCTGGAGGTCTTTTATATAAGAAATTTCCAATCCCACCTTGCAAGCCTACATTGTCTCTAGTGCTAGATTCTTTGGTGATTGCTCCAATACGAAGCAAATAAAAAATGAACAGACATGAAAGGGGAGGAGCTACAGTTTTTGTTTAATAGACCATCTGGATCACATAACAAACAAAACTGCCCATTTAATGAGGCGGGACATACTGCTTTATTTATATTGTAACTTGCAGCTGCTGTGGCAGTAAATTCTATATATCTGTAAATTTGGTCACAAACTGGTCTTTACACAGGTACATCGGGGAAAATAATAATAAAAAAACCTCTCCCCTGTCATATTTAAGAATTCCCTCACAGCCCTTATTTCTGCTTGAAGATACCTTGACACAAGAAAGGTCCAAGTCAGAATGTTGCCCATGATTCACAGTTCAAGCCAAAGTCAAGGAAAAGAGCAAGTATTCTTGCGTATCATATGTTCTTCTGAGAAGTACATTAAATCCTAAGACCAGTATTAGCATTTTGTTCATAAGGACTCCCCTTTGGGAGTTATCCTTGTAACAAGGTTACATCTTGTTATACCACTAGGTCAAAACTGTTTTTACAATTACCAATATGTAGAGAAATGAAGCAAAACAGAAAATAATTTAAGTTTTTGTTATAGTAAACAAGCGAAAGTGAAGCTATGTTTTTTTTCTCCATTTTTATAAACAGCTAATCACCAATAGACACCAGTGAGCTACAAACTCTCTGAGCGAATAAACTTAAACCACACTCAGCCTTTTGCAGTTCAGTTACTGAACACAGGCCCTTCGGAAGCCAAGGCAAAAGCTCTGTAGGCTGTGTTGAGTTTCTCTTGGTGCATATTGTTTCTTAACTATCTCAGACATTAAACAGAAGACTTAGCAGTTCAGAGACATTCTTTTTGCAGGCTAAATGAGACCACAGTCTTTTTTACTATCAAAAACATCAGGCATGTAAAATGGGGGACATACATGAATATGAATTCTGTCTTTCCAAATTCATCTTCCTTTTTTTTTTCCCCTTAGCTTCAATGACTTCTCAAATTTCTAGACAGTAAGTGGAAACTTTACTATTTGCAGAGCTGCGTATCTGTCTTTGTTACTTTGGTGTTCCCCTTGGACACGTATGAAGTCAGTGTCTCAAAATACCTGTTTGGTTGGAAGCAGTTTTTTATCTGACAGTGTAATGAGTAACAGTGCATGTGCAGACCTTTAGCCTTGATTAGCTCTGAGGCTGCAGTTTTGTTCTGACTTTCCAGAATCTGGCAGCATGTGATAACAAGTACATCACAGGCAGAATTACAACAGAAGGCTTCTGGAAGCTGCATCTGCTTATTCTGTATTAACAGTGGCCTTATAATCAAAGATGATTTGCTGCTTGTTTGCATTTGATTATGCTAATACCTGAGATACTTTCCAAACAGGAAAAAAAAGGTAGACTTCTCCTAAAGTATTCATCATTCAAATCCGAAAAAGAAAAAGAAAAAGAAAAAGAAAAAGAAAAGGAAAAAGAAAAAGAAAAAGAAAAAGAAAAAGAAGAAAGAAAAAAAAAGAAAAAGAAAAACCCACACACGATGGAGTTCAAATAAGAGGAGAACAAGATATAAGAAAAGTTACTTCAGTAGAGGGTGGTTACATCTAGACAATTCACCTTTTGTGTTGCTACAGCGATTATTTATGAGATGGGGCTTTTGTTTAACTACAATGGACTGTCAGTTCTAATTATATATAGCTAATGTTGAGAACTACTGCACAAGTGGTTGAGGATAATTCTTCCAAGTGGAATATATGAACTGTTTGCAATTACCCTTCAAGTGTCCTTATCAGTCAGTGAGTTTCCTTGTAAGCATTATGGCAAGCATTTATCTTCAAGAAAAGTTTGGAAGAGAAAAGAATCTTTGAGGACAAGGTCAAGAATGGTTTCCCACAAATGAAAGCATAAAAGAAAACACAGAAATGGTAACAAGGGGGTCAGTCAATGATGTAAGGAGACAAGCCTGAATGGCCAAGCATATGATAGAAGTGGGCATAACATAGTACAGAAAACAGATAGCAGGAAGGTGACATAACACGGGACTTCAAAGAGGATTTGAATTTGATTCAATAGAGACATCCAAAGAGAAAGTGATAAAGCTTTGTCAAGGAGTGACTTGCCATAGGGAAAAACAAGGTAAGAGGAATAGGAAGTTAAGTGCTGCTGAAGAACGCAGTTAGAGAGAAAGTGGACAGGCACAGAAGTCATGGAAGAAGAATTGACAGCACTGTGCTTAAACGTACAGAATGAGCAAGCAAGCGATTACAGATCTTGGTTAGGGCCCGGGCGATCTAGACCAAGAACAAGGAAAAGGAAATACAACCACTCAGTTGACATAGAAAGGAAAAGATGTCTAATGTTTCATGTTTAGATTTATAAAAAGGTCCTCATCCAGAAAGCTTCAGAAACATGAGCTAATGCAGACTAGATAAACGCTAAGAAAGGAGATAGAGAGAGAGGTTTAATCATAGTGAAGACATAATTACAGTGAAACAGTAGGGGTTATCTTAAGTAATCCTGTGGAGGGAAACAGACAGGGCCATAAAGGACTGTCTGCTAGGCAGGGCTGAACTGCCCAAATGTAGCCTGATGCCTATACATTCAAAAGGAACCGGGGCTTCCTTTCAATCCAGACAAATAGAGAGAGGAAAGAATGCAAGAAAGGTAGCCTGTTAGAAGAAGAGACAGCAGGATTGTCCAGAGAAGTCCCAGGAGATTCATACCCACGTGTTGTCAAAGAGGGAGACGGGATCAATATAACCAAGAGAAGTAGATTGGACAGGAGGGAGGAGTTACCTACACAAAACATCTGAGAGCTTGGTTGAAAATGGACTGATTGCTGTTAAGCTTTGGTGACACCAATGTCAAAAAGACAAGCTTGGGGACTCATTCCAAGTAGTTAACCAATTTGGTATCTCTTGTTTTAGTACCTTTATGACTGAATAAATTGCACAAGGCTTCAGATTTCTTAGGCTTTCCTCCCCAGAGGGAGCAGGGTCTATTCAATCGCTTTTAACTGATTTTCCTACTTTGCCACCTTCATCTATTGTGGCACATATTTTTCAGCATGAAATCCCTCTAGCCAGCTGTAACAGCTCTGATTTTAGCGAGGACAATGTCAAAGGCTTAGGGAGGTCAAAACAACCAAACTAGTTAAGAAGTTTCCCAGAGAAACATAGGCAAAATGAAGGAACTACTGTAGCTTAAAGGAATCATTAGCACAGCAAAAGTGAGAGCTCAAATTATTCACTCATTTACAGTGACTGCATATTAGGTGCATGTATTAAGGCTCTGTTCTTTGCACATGCAAATTCACAATAAGGAAGTAGAAAAATTAGGTGATTAAAATAGGCATAGTTGCTACAAAATGCTGCCTCACTTGCAAATAGTAAGTATGACCATGTTACACACCCAGGGAAAACTTAGTAATTTCTCATTAGGAAATGCTTATTTACACTGTGTAGGACAACATTCAAATTAACTCATCTATTTAACCACTTGTCAACCACTTACTCAGAACAGAACAGAATAGAAACAGGTTTTAGTTGGTATTTATCTGCAGCACTGCAGCAAAGAAAACCCAGGTTTTGATTCACCTCCATATTCCTGGGGTGATGCCCAGGCACCCTTGTCAGTACGAGGCTGGGAGGATCTTCAGCTTTGCTGGACCCCAGGACAGGGTTTGAACATGGACATGCGTCACCATCAATCAGTTAATGACTCTAACATTTGGACTCAAGGAGAAATCCTGAGCCTTCTACCTTACTCAGATTAAACCACCATCCACAACACTTTCTGTTGCATTAGGAAAGATATCACCAGACAAACACTGTTATCTGCCCAGGAAACCAACCTCGTTACCTCCAAAGTGGGCTTGTTCTCCAATTCCTTCATGCAACACACACACAGACAAAAAATAATAATAATAAAAAAAATAAATATAAAGTAACTGAGCAGCCAGCCATGGACTTGGAGTAGCCCCATCGCAATTAAGATCATTCTGTGTGGAGAACATTTTTTGTGACATACTGTAGACCCAAATCACACAGGGCAAGGTGCAATGTCATGACAGTCTATAAATTAGTTTCATGGCCACAGCATTACCAACCAGTCTCTGTTTCCTCTGAGAAAAGCGTGATTAAGGCAAGCAGAAAAATCCTGCTGTTGCTCAATGACCCGTACCTGCGTGTCACACAAGGATGGTTTCTACGAGACCTCTGTACCCTCTATCAGTCCTAAAGAGAAGCTGTTGCTGAGGGAGGGAATTCTAGGTCATGCATAGTCCTGATAAAGATTTTGGATCTGAAATCTTTCTTATGGGTCACACGTCCCTTGAAGCTTCCCTACAAGTAAAATGTCCTCTAAAAGCTTCTTTAAAAAGGCTGTGAGAGAGTAATCTGAATCCTGTTGGCTAAAGGTAAAATGTCTAATTCATAGAACTGCTGCAAAAATGTTAGCCTAGAGGTTTCTGTAAATTATTGCAGCAGCCATCTGTGCTGTTTACCCTATACTTATAAGCTTAGGTTATTTCTGTCCAGGACTTCTAGTGAGTGAATGAATACTTGCTCTCATAACAGATTCAAATTCAATCATCACTGCATGCCTCTATGTACTCATCCACATAACCCCAGGGTTTTTGGGCATGTGTTCAACTGTTTAATCTAGCATGAGGGGATGGAGTCTATCAGAGCCCAAAGTTAAGTCACAGCATAGTACCAGCAAATTTAGTGTTAGAAGCAGATTACATGCAGAAAAGCTTTGTTTGGCTCCAAAATCTAGCTAAAAATTTGCCTCTGTGTATATATATTCACGCATTTTTAATAATCACAATTTTTGAAGATAAACTCTTTGGGCTTATCTTCCAACAAAATTTTGAAAATTCACATGAATTTGTGAAAGTACATGTCTTTTGTCTGTTCATTTCCTGTGACTCACAGTTCATTTTGTAATCTGTTACGGAAATTATGTATACATTTTTTTTTCTTTTTTATTCAGGATTCATCTTCAAGAAAAAAAAAAGCAGCTGAATAGTCATAGGATTCTCAGATTAAAAAGTGAACAAGCAAAATACTGACAACTTACTTATAGTCAACATGTTGGAATTAAACACTATGACATATGATCCAAATACTTGGGATGGAAAATGGAAGACTAACAGCAGATCATTTAAGTAAAATAGTATGATGGCAACCTGGGAATTTTGAATAAAAGTAGCTACCTAGTAGGTAAGTTTTATCCCATTAGATGTAGGTAGTTTTTTCCTTGACAGAATAATTTATTCTTTTCATAGATTAAAAACTTCTCTTTATAAGGGTATAAATTATTTCAAGTGATAATGCTGCGCAATTCAATAGTGTCTACACTAGCATGCATTAACTAATCCTTTCCAAATGTATTTTTATATAGGAATAATAAGTCTCAGCTATTTCACAGGTAAACAAAGGCAAAGATGAGGAGATACAAAACTTCAGCAGAGAACTGAATTTTGAGTCAAGTCCTCCGCTTTGTCTGAGGATTGCCCTTCGTTCATCCAGTTCTGTGTGAATTCAAACACACAGTTTTCGCTTTCATATGGTATGAAGATGGCATATACTGCTGTAGAGAGTTTATCAGCACTGGACAAGCCTAACCACTTTTACCTTTCCTTCACAAGGAACTCAGTTATCTGGAGACAACTGGGAATGACAAACAGAAGTTCTTCCTAAAGCTGTTAAAGTCAGAAATTCAGCCCATGCAGTCTTTCAGACATGCACAATGGACAATAGTGTAGAGTGGCAAGTTGCATTGGTTTGGCTTCTAATCTTAACGGAGACATTTCCTGTCTCATGTTACACCACTGAGTAACCTTCTTGTTCAACTTAACATGGAATTTTCAAAGCTTAAAGCTCAGATTTGAAATTTAAAAACTGCATTTTACATCTGTTCACTTCTTGGGCAGAAACCCACTATAACAATATCAGCAAAATTTCAGCTAAAATACCTGAAGTGCTCTTGTGCTTGCTTTAGCTTTTGCATTATTGAAACTTTGAAAATACAAACGCTTCTCAATAACTGTGTCAAATATTTCCATTGTTTTCAATGCCGTTTTGCTGTTTTTCAGTACTTTTTTTTCTAAACAAGTAACCCATGGTCTTTCCTCTTAGGAGAAGTCATCCAGAATATAAAAGAAAACACTTCTGTGACAAAATCTTCAACATCAGGAAAAAACTCAGAGAGTGATTTCTTCAACTTGTTATTCAGATTTTTAGAGTAGTTTATCTAGAAACCATTTTATTTTCAGCTCTATTCGGTTTTATAAGATATGTCCATGAGAGTTCTTAACACAAAGCTAACACCTAAGTAAATATAGCGTAAAGAAGCTGAGAACTCTGCTAATATTATCTGTACGGAGATAGCAGAGTTAACATTTTTGTAGGCTTTGGATAAAAATCGTTTTGGGCACAATGTTCAAAAATGCCCTAAAATTGTCACATGGGTTTTCATTAGCTATGGCTGCACAAAAGCAAACCTCCACATAGAGCCACAGGAAGTACAGCAAAAATATAATTCAAAAGGACAGAAGTATAAAGAAAAGGAATTGCTACAGTTATGAAAAACAAAATGAGGAGATTAAAATAACTTTAATTAATCACTGAAATAAAAAGACTGCATTAAGTGTTAACATTTTTTTATCAGAAATATCTGAAAAACTGTAGTTTAGAAATCTCCCTGTTCTTTCAATACCCATTTAATTGTAAATTACCTTCATGAAGACTTTGTAGAAATTAGATTGATTAGTTATCTACCAAAGCCTACTCAAAATTTGATTTTCTTTGATGACTTTGATCTGCAGACCTTAAGCGAGCTGAGAAGGGACCACTTCACTGTCAATGACTAACAGCGTTGTACTTACCATGTCATTGCTACTGCTGAATAAACGCATTCCCAGAATTCGGCTTTCCCAAATCGTCAAAACAGATGGGAGCAGCTTGCAATATACCTATTTAAATGTATTTCAGAAACTCTATGGCCACTCTAGCTCTAAAGCAGCTGCGTCTGTGGCTCATAAAGGAGCTTTCAAAGCACAGTATTCACACATGAAAAAGCACATGCCTGGCTCTGGAGAAGACTCACTCATGTTACTTCAGAAATATTTCAGTTATGTGTGTGTAACCATTATGGCTTCTTTCTAATTGCTTCTGCTATACATTTTCTGTAAGCTCATGCTGTTTCCCACCCACGCAGCCTGTGGAGTAAAAATGCTTTCCTGTCAAACTTTGCAGAGCTATCTCACCAGACATGAGCACGCAGGCATGCATATAGAGGCTCACGTCATCTTTAGCAAAAACGTTTTGTTATTATTGGTGCTCTGATACCTGCCTTTTCTAACGCCATTAGAAAATCACATGTTTAAATTGTTTACATAACATGTTTAATGGTGGAAAATTCTCACCAGGAAATCTGTAGAAATTAAACCGTGTTCTTATAGCTTTTGTTTAAATTGTCTCAGTGTGATATTTGTCAATAAAATAAATCATAGTAAGAATGGAACTTTCTCATTTTTAACACAAACTACATGTGCTGAGACAATCAGCTTTAACTCTTCTTCTCTTGTTTAGAACTCAGTTCTACTTTCCTAGAATTGTGATTTCAATGAAGAAGAGTTTGTTCCTTAAACTGCTCTGACAGACATGGTATGAGACATATATAATTATTTTTGGCAACACACTCAGGAATCTGGAGAGAAGTGAAAATACTCCACTTGTCAAGGTCTGGAAAAATGCATTTGCTATTCCCAGTCAGAAAAAAAAAATCACATTTTCAATCTGCTAGATACTGTGGAATAAAAGGGTAAAAATCTAGTTCATGCTCCCAGAACAGTGTTTCTAGAAGAATAATTTCCATTCTCAGAAAATACTTTTAATTTGTTAAAATGAATGGAAATATATTTTAAAATTGATATATTTCTCTTATATTAACAATAGTTTCAATTTTCAGGCCTAAATAAGATTTTACTAAGGAAAAAAAAAAGAAAGAAAGGAAGAACAAGTGAGACAAATAGACAAATGATATTCAGGTATTCTCATCCATACTACCACACAGCACTTATCAGGACCAGATTCGTTTACAAACTCTATTTATGAAAATAATGAGTTCAGGAATGGCTATACCGTAGACGCTTTTGCCACCACTTTTTTCAAATATGCCTGGTTTTCTTTGTCAGTCCATACTGATTACAAAACGTTGGTGCATGTATTTTATAAACAGACCCCTGTTTATTTGTCTGTCAGACATCCTGTTTGTTTACTCTGAGATGTCACAATGCAGTGTCAAGCACTGTATTTCACCAGGAGGAATAAGCCGGATCTTGTTATTGCTGATTTGCAGTATAAGGAAATCAGACTGAGTGACAACTAGAAAAGAAAGCTGATTGTTCAGGAAACAAGCACATTAGTAATTAGCACTTATCAGGAATGAAATATAACAAATACATTGTTGTTAGATAGGAATTCGTTACAACAGCATATCAAATAACAGTTACATAGTTGTGGCCTGTTTTTAAAATTCATCTTGCAAGAGTGGGTCTGGCAGCAGCAGCAAACCAACACTATCACAACGAAACAACCAGAGGAAAACGCAGCACCAACCAAAAGCCTTACCTGCACCGGGGCAGGGCCCAGGAAAAGGGTCCAGGTTATGGTTTTGTCCAGTGTTGCTACTGGGCTCTGAGATGCACCAGGAGTGACTTCTGTGTCCACGCAGGGTGCCCTCTGCAATGACTTGAGGGCTGCCATGACTGCAAAGCTCTCTCTATGTATTTCAGTGTTGTGCCCCTACACATGCACAGCATTGCATGCCATGGATCTTATTAAATGGCTTTGGGATATGAAGAGTACATCATGGTTACAGGTAAGATGTGTATGGCCAGACATGCCTTTTGTCCTGTCCCTTTACCATACGTTTCATCAGTCCAGCCGAACAAGACAGGGGGTTAGCAGGGCTTCACGCTCCAAGGGCAAATGCACCACAGCTTGCAGCAGTGGGCTAGTTTCGTGGGCAGACACAGACAGGCTGGTGTTGGAGCTGCTGAAGCCTGGAAGGGCTTTAGTGCAGGGTCAGCATGGGACATCACCAGCAGAGGTGCCTCCAAAGGACGGTGTTTTGGCACAAGCTTTTGCAGGCAAAGAGGAGGCTTGTCCCTCTTCGGGACGCTGCGCTCCCAGCCAAGCAACGGTACGACTGGCTTTTGGCACGTGGGAGAGTATAAGCAAATAACTTTAATTCAGCCTGGAGAGCAGAGCAATTTTGCCTCTACCTGCAAAAAGACTCCTTAAGCGCACCCTAAGGGACAGGACTCATTAGTCTGAGCAGGGCTGCAAGCTAATACAGCTTCTGAATACTGCTAGCCCCTCTGTGCCTGCTACAAGCACCGTCAGAGCGAGCAGACAGACGCCTGTCCACACGCAGGACGTACTCCTACACACAGGTCCCACACACGTGCTCTCCTGGCAGCTCTCCTTCGGGGGCTCCCTCAGGCTTCCACCACCGAGCTACCGGGCTGCCTGGTCTCTCCATGGCTAGCAGAAAACAGCAAGGCTCATGAAGTGCCACCACAAGCCAGTTTCTCACCACCCTATCCGTGGCTACCTTACAGATGACATTATCAGCCACTGCTTTGCACTGCTCTGTACAAACATGAAAATAGCCTTTCCATTTGTTAGCATGCTCCAACTTGGTTTTAAATAATGTCACTACTAAGAGGAAAGAGTAAGAACAGGATGGTGTAGCTAGTCAATAGAGCACTAAGCTCCCACAGGAAAGAGATCTTCCAGGTGACACTCAGCAACCCACACAGGCTGTGGTTCCACTTTCAAATGTAGTTCTATTTGAGCCATTTGAAGGTAGTGCTATGACTACTGGCCCTCCCATTTCCCCTCTAATCCTGCTCTCTCCTGTCCATTGGCACTTACAGTGACTCAATTCTGGTTACTAAACTAGCCCCACACTAGTCCTGTTAGGAATTAGAATATTAGAAAACTGGTGTTTTTCTGCTGGTGGGCTTCCCCCAGCCAGCTCCCCACAGGGGCAGTTGAGCGCTTGACCTGGCCCAAAGGAAAAGCCCCATGGCCACAAGCAGCAGGACTACAGCATGACCAAATCTGAACCAACACAGAGCTGTACCCTAATCCTCCTCCTGCCTTTGTCTGGTTTGTGTAATGTGGGGACAAACGGCATTTCCCTCCCTCATGGTCTGACTCTTCCAATAGCGCTGAGAAAGGAAGACCACCAACAACCAGTACCAAACGAAGGGAAATAGAGAAAACTTTATCCACTTTATTAATATCCTTGTTATAGTCAGAGACATATCACCATTAATCATGATTATTGCAGCATTGCACTCACAGGGCTCTATTGCATGAGGCATTGTACGAATACAGAATGATGATTTAAAGGCATGCCCTGACTGTTTAGAGTGGCTGGACAAGCACTCAGTACAAAAAAAGGAAAACACAGAAGCAGAGGCAGAACACTGATGGTGGCAAAGAGACTGTCACGACCACCTACATTTAGGAGGGAGAAGCTGTCAGGGGAAAAAAAGGTGTAAGGTAAAGCAGCTACATAGAGAAACAGGAAAGTACAAGAGCTTAAGGCATAAAAGGCTAAGAAAGGGAAATGTGGATGGATGATAAGGTGGAGACATTGGAGATACAGAGTTGGGCCAGGCCAGAAACAGACACACCTGAGAGACTTAACACATGTTTTTGTTATAACTACATGTTTTGTGGGTGCAACTGCTATAGATTTCATCCCAAAATACTATCTTTCAGATTTTTCAGTGCGAATGAACAAGACGCAGTAAAAATATTTTGAATGAATGATATTCCTGTCAAAATCTGAGGTTTTTAGAATAAAGTGTTCCACCACACATTTTGGCAGATCCTGGTGTTGGGAAAATCTTCTCAAAGCGTTTTTTTTCTGGTCCTAATCTGAATCTCATAATTTAGTCCCTGGGCACTGTTACCCTGTGAGGACCCAAGTTTTGGGATGGCAGTGCCCCACAGGAGACCCTGCTCAGCGGCTGCCTGCGAGGGGACCCCTGAGAGGGCTGGAAGCACCATGCTGGCCAGAGATGGACAGCAGTCAGTGCTGACCTCGAATGTGAAGTCTGGAAACTACACATTGCATGGTAGAAACGTCAGAACAAATGTTCTGAAATTCTGAGGCAAGTATTTTTTTTACCATTTTAAAACTTACACAGAAGAGCTACGGCAGAGGCATGCTGGTCTCCAGCAAGAAAGAGCGTTAAAAAAAATCCTCCTTCGCTCCTGCTCTCCTTCCCCCCACAAAATGCCAACAAAACCACAACAGCTTAGACTGCCATCAGGGCAGCCAGTGTTTTATACTAAATGACTGCCCCCAGCCACCCCGGGCCATTCAGCTGAATTAAGTCAAAGGGACTGCTGGCAGGCTTAAAAATAGGCATGTGTTTAAGAGCTTTGCTGGCTTTGTTGCTGCAGTAAAAAAAAGGAAATTGGAGAGGCATCAATCTGGAATTGAAAATATCATCAATATCTTCTAGACACAAAATATAATTGGAATTAATAATTAATTTTGGTCTAGAGTGCCTTGTATGAAGCTTGAGAGAGAGCAAAGTGAGTTACTAACTCTTTTCCTTCCTTTTTATATTTACGTGAAAGTAGGTTCAGTAATCGAGAGGAAGAGGGATGAGACACTCTACTGTGGGAGGGGGCATCATAATAAAGAAAATGAGGAATAACTGCAGCACACGTTGGACTGCCACAGCAAGGATGACATATGGGTATAGCTAGAATTCCTTGATAAGTGCTCTGCTTTGTATTATCACCTTGGTGATTTTCAGTACTTCGATTTTGTGACAAGCCTTCCTGCACAGTCTCATTAATATTTTTCCTCCCTCTAATACTCTGGCTCTAAGCAGCAGCAGTATTTCTTCCTGCCAACTTTCAGAAAGAAAGGAAGACACCCCCTCAGCAGAGGAAATCTGTTGTGTGCACTACTGCAACACTCACTCTCTTTTCCTCGCTCCATAATCTATGCTCTGTTTTAAATGAAGGGTGCCCACAATGGCTCTTCTGGGCTCGTTCTGGTTAGCTGGAGTCATCTTCAGAGAAAGATATATCATTCGATCAATGCCAGTCTGAGGATGAATCCATTCAAATGGTTGGCAAAGAAAAGGCCTCTAAGGTTTCTATGGAGGGACCTAGGGAAAAACTAATTGCAAAGAACAGCTATATAACTGCCAGCCGTGTTTTCAAATGTAGATGTAATTTCTAATGTTATGCATACCTGTGGAAAGAGTTTGATTGTATCTGCTGCAGAGAAGGAAGAAATAATACCCTATATAAATTCTGAAATGTGTTGGCAGAGAGGGAGCGGAACATACATTGATTTTCCTTTTAGATAAGCCACATGTTTTGGTAGCAACATGCCAGATTTTCTCTCTTCCCCACTGTCTTTATTTTCTTTCTTTCCTATTTTTCCTTTACTACACACGGCTCTGCTCTGCAGCACGGTGCAACACACACATCAGGACTCAGCTGAATGAGTCAGTTTGGGCTCCAGAAGCAGTCTAGGCACCGTAGTGCAGGAGATAAATTAGTCTGTGTGAAAATCAGTATCACCATGGCAAAAGCACAGCCAGTACCTGAGCTTGCCCGCCCCTACCTAGCGCTGCGGCCAGCGGATCGGCCGGACAGTGCCGGCTTTTTTCCTCTCCGCTAGGTCCTGATTCCTTCACATGCTGCACCAGCCCTTGGCCGTGCGGAAGAGATGCTAAGCACGCTTGAAAATTTCCACCCAAATCTGCCCTCCCCTCCACCTTTTTCTTTTTAATGTTTTCTCCTTGATAGCGTTGCCACCCCTCCAACGCCACCATACTGGTCTGTAGCTCTGGGTCCTCTTGACTCTATTAGAGGTTCTTGTTGTAAGCACTGTTACCTCTTTAATGTTCAGTCTTCAGCTGCCTATGAAGCTCTTAAAGCTAGTCCAGCTCTAGCTCTGTCAAAAAAGGATGCAAAATAAATAAAATCTCTTTCTACACTCCAGCTGTCTCACTACAGACAGACCAGCCTGTCCTGGACAGGGTCCTGAATGCCGGTGTCTGCACCTATCTAGTGGTGGAAAAGGGAACTTTAAAAGGTAGCCTGCAGGTGCAAAGCGGGATGTGCTATCATACCTGCAGGATATGCTATCATACCTGCAGGATGTGCTATCATACCTGCTTTAGTTACCTGTGCTAACACCGAAGCTCTCTTGGGCATTAGAGGGTTCACTACCCTATGCCATTTCAACGGGTGCCAAAAGCCTTAGCTGCTCACAGAGACATCAGCACGGTACCTTCAACGCATATTCCACTGCAGGGTCCAGAGGGGAAAACCGTGGGAACCATCCAAGCCACTCCAGCTCACGGGAATCACAACAGCCATCAACCCGGGAGGGCATCTGCACACGCATCGGAGTGAAGAACCTTCTACACAGCAACTCAGCCCCTTTGAGAAGACCTGTCTACATCCTTACCAGCTTTATCAGCTTCATCCTCCTGCTGAGAGAAGGAGGCTCTGCCAGTATGTTTGCCATGAGAAGTATAATTATGCTGATGCGTTTTAATAAGCATTATCTACCAAATTATATTTTGGTAGACCAGAATAACTCTCATCCTAATTACAGCTATTTGGAGCAATTGATATTACCCAATCATTTAGGGCTCAAACCCTTGAGCCGCAAGGCAGTTTCTGACATACTTGGACTCCTGCTCCAGATGGAGCTTGTCTTTTATAGCAAGTGAAGACCACACTGAAGCTGTGGGCTTGCTACAGAATTTACTTGTGAAATTCTGCTGCCTATATTAAACAAGAGACAACATAAATGATGGAGACCAAAAAAAAAAAAAAAATCCTTCTAGGTTTAGAAATCTGGCAACCAGCTAATCTCCGTGTTCCAGAATGAGGTTATTACCTGAGCGAGTCTGTAACTATTGCGCTCAACCAGTCCCTCATCGGAAAGTTTCAGAACAGGCATTGTACACCCGAGGTGCTCTCACAATAGCTATTAACCCAGATAAACAGGTTGGTGGCTTCATCAGCCTAACAGACACCAGCAGACCATGTCATGACCAATTAATTAAAGGACAACACTTAAAAACATAAAAAGGGGGCCCTTTTCAGGCTATTTTTAATTGCTGAATACATGTAGACAAATCAAGCCATAACCCCACTAGTTGCTGTCTGCTCCACACCTCATCCTTCCCTTTAAATCCCTAGGGATTGCACAAAGCTTATCTATGGCAGCACCCTGTGCTGGATCAGTAGCAGAGAGCTCCCTGTCCCATGTGCCAACAGCCTGATAAGAAGCCCATCGGCATTTTCGGGTTATTTCGGTGCCCATCGGATGGGCTGTACATATCCTCATAAAAAGAATGAAAACAAAACAAACGACAACAAAAAACACTTAGATAAGTATTCCTTGTGTTCACTGGTTTCATAACTTTGAAAGAGCCTGAGCGTGCAGTCAGAGTTTGCCAGACTACTCTGCTTTACCTCCTGCATACACGGTATCATCAGTAAAGATGAGTAAAATATAGGGTTAAAAATAAGTTTAAAAACTTGTTGACCTTAAACTCTTCTGGCATATGCAGACATTACTATTGAGCAGTTTCACAATCCCTTTTATCTGCAAGGAGCCATGCAAGCCCTGGCTAATAAAACAACAACAAAAATAGAAAAGAAAAAGGATATGAAGCTGAATCTCGGAATCCTTGAAGCTAGACTTGAATTCAAGGCTGCATCTCATGGCCAGGGCTTGCTATGACTTTTGAAGCCCTTGACTTTTTCTCTTTTTAAACAAATCCTGAAGAAATCTTAATTCTAATAGCTGGAGAGTTTAATTCTAATGAAGAGTCTTCAGCTAGAACAGTCACTTTAATTAACTCGTGCATTTTACTATTGCTACTGTAATTTTTCCTGATAATAGAAAAAAAAAGG
>NW_010587487.1:121340-136670 GCF_000705375.1 Tinamus guttatus
GGCTTCACGGGCAGCCCTGAGGACGCTGCTGAGGAGCCGCACCCGAAAACGGCCCTTCCCGGGAGCCTGAGGCAGCCGGGAGCCGTGCGGAGGGAGCCCGGGGGGATCTGCGTGGTTAGAGGCATTGGTATTGTGTGGAATGGTTAACAGATTTCTTGCATACGTATTGGGTTCGATTCACTAGTCTTTTCCCCAGAACCCCAAGTTTTGCTTGCTGAAATCTAAATGAATTACAGGGTTGAGATTTTGCTGCATTTTACTACCTCCTATTCTTTTTCTCTTAAAACACTTCTGCATTAACTAGACCACCAAGATGAGCTTTAATTTTGCTGTAAGTCTAATTGTTTGGAGGTTTTTGTCCTTGGTTTGCTTTCCATTCACTGTCTCTGCAGCTGGCTGTGTGCTCGCCTCTGGTGAGGCAGGTGCTCTTGCAGGTGCAAATGGAAGCTGTACCCGGGTGCTTCTGGTGTATTAAAATAAAGGGGAGAGAGAGTCTAGCCCAGGCTGTGTGAATTGCTCGGTTACGCACGGGAGTACGCAGGTGAGTTATAACAAGCAGAGAGATGGGCATTCACTGGAACAGGTGCATTAAGAAAATCATTTAGGTTCTGGCCTTGAAATTGGATTTGCCGTGGCAGATGCTTACCACCATGTAGACCCACTGAAATGGATGCCTCAGCTCCTAGGAGAGAAGCTTAAATGTGCCTGTAGACCTGTACATGTATCAAATCTGTGTATATAAATATGGCCTCTGATCACTTTTTTTTTTTTTTTTTTTAAGCTGTACCTCCATTTTCAGGCATTAGGACTCCAACTAAACGAGCAAATAGTAACAAAAGTAACAAGCCACATCACCAGCAGCTTGGGAAGTTCATGGGATAACCCTGGGCATCCTTCTGCCTTCTGGACAGGAGACGCCAGGTGCTACAGCCAGGACGGGGCTCTGCTGCAGCCGGTTGCTTGGGAGCCAGCAGCTGGACAAAGTGCACGGTGACTTAAACTGCGTCTCCGCCGGTGCAGGAAGCGCGTGGAGCGATTTCTGTTCCTTCGGGAAACTCCTAGGAATGCAATAAATAGCTTCGTGCACGGGTTTTGACCCCGTGTCAAGCTGGTGCCTGGGCTAAAAGCTCCTGGGAAGGTGTCAGAGAGTAGGGGGAAAGGAAAGAACTGGGCTGGGTACGTGATTATATTTTCCAGGTCTCATTTCTTTAAGAGACAGGCTAAAAATATATGCCCTATAATAAATCCTAGATTTAAACTTGACAGTTCTACTCTATATACGCTCATCACTATAGTATCTAAAGTGTATTCCAGTAATGCATGTCACATGCTGTTCTTTAATCCTCTTCTCAGGAGAAGTGGGTATTAGTTGTGTCTTGGTTTCAGTAAGATTTGTGTGCATATGATTGGAGGGGATTTATTTCAGATTTTGTCTGTATTTTTGATCAATCATATACAGTCCAGAAGGCACTATCAAGGAAAAACATGCAAGGTTTAAGTAGTCCTAGTTCCTCCAGTTCATTTCACAGTCAAAAGAGACAACTGAAAACATCTGTCTCCTGGACAAACTCACTTTGCCTTTTCCAGAGTTACAGGAGCCTGTTCTCTGCCATCTTCCACATGTGCTGGGCACATGCCATGAGGATAAACACCTGAAGATAAACACCAGGAGCTAGAGTTCGATTTTAATTGCTATGAGGGGTGAGGGTAGAGGGTGTTTTTTTGCGCAGCGCAGGCGCAGTGTATTCCGCTGAGCTCCCCAAAGGCTGATCCCTAATCCCTCGTGTGAATGCCACAGCCCCCCTCCTGCCCAGCAGAAACCCACCTCTGAGCAAGGAAGGTCCAGAGGCCATTCCCAAGGGTAGGGTGGTAGAAAACAAAGCAGGCGAGAAACTGCTGCTGTCACTGAGCAAAGACAGGAGCGATCATCTTGCCAAGCGCTTCCCCTTCTGGCTAATAGAGATGGCCATCTATGGTCGCCTGTGGTGATGCTCAAAGGTAAATGCATGCACAGACCTGCAACAGAGCTTCAAAACTTTCAGAATCAGCTGCGTCTACGTAAAGATTCATTTATTTTTGTTACTCCGAGCATTAGATGCCAATAGATGAAAACTATGTTCAGTGCTCTATGCCTTACAGAAAGGTGTTTTTTTGTTTGTTTGTTTAAGGAACCAGGAATATTTGGAGAGGGCAAATTTGGACTCGGAGCACATTGAGCTAGAAGTGCTATACCAGATAAACCCTATGATGGAGTGACTGCATTTTAAACACAAATTGCTGGAGAAGTAGAAATTTTAGGCAAGTAAGCCTGGTGGGTATTTGTTATTTATAGTTACTGGAGGGAACATAGGGCATTGTGTGTGTGTTTTAATTGGGAAGAAGTTGGAACTAGGTTCCTTCCTTATGCATTCAAGCTCTTTTTATGTTATAGAGATAGTACATTATGGGGGTTTGCATTTGTGCCAAACACTCACTGTCAAAAGAATAAATTGCCAGGTTGCACAAAGCTGCGTGTGCCTCCATAAATATATATTCATCAGGGCACATTTCTTCTCATTTTAATATTGCACTTTAACACATGTGATTAGAGAGATGCATGTGCCAGGAGTTTACTGCATTTGTTACATACAACAAGAAAAAAAATGCACCATTTCATGTACGCTATTTCCCTTCTTGTTTTTGGAAGATGAGGGTAGCAGATCTGCTAGTTACGTTAAGTCACAATGTCATTTGCTCAGCCTCCCAAAATATCAAAGGAAATTGGAAATAGTTAATTATGTGAGGCAAAATTCTGGTGCCACTGATACCATTTTTGCCTATGGTACCTCAAATTCACATTACATTTTTCAAGACTGCTACTGTCAAGGGAAATGCAAGGTGACTTGGAAACACTTCCTTTTCTCATCTACGTAGAACACGTGAAACCTTAAGCCATTAAACAAATTACTCTTCCATTGGGCAGAGGCCAGCTTCATGAGAACTGGTAGCCTGCTTTTGGTTTCACTATTCCCCAGGGACAACTCCGGACTGTAACTGTGAGGGGAATAACATATTTTGCTACCTTAACATAAACTCTGCAATGAGAAGCCTCATTG
The DNA here is from genome assembly GCF_000705375.1 of Tinamus guttatus. Next base: position 124,436 of record NW_010587487.1, read on the forward strand.
AAGCCGGCAGTCCCTTGCTCTGTCACCTTGTGCTGCAGTGTTTCCATCTGGAAATGACAGGTTCTTCCCTCATGTCGGCCACCAGTGTCCCAAACTCAGTTGTCTCCATTTCTTTGCATCCAAACTGATGGGAAGAGGGATTCCCTTCCTTGAAAGAAAACAGTAACATCTTCTCAGATGCTGCTGGAAGGTTTTGGCCTTATATCCAAAGGCCAAACACACACACACATATATATAACGGCTTTGAAAGGATAGGGTGGGTTTAAAGTGTTTGTTTGAAAAGGACTTTCTTACTCTTCTGATACACTGTAGAAATTTCCTGGTTTTTAGAGCCTAGGCCCCCTGCATGCACGTTGGTCTACAACGACCTTCCTCAGGCACCTATATCTGCTGTTCACGTTGACAAGGAGGAAGGGCTGTGCAGGACTGTTTTTGGTCCTACATAGGAAGAAGAGCGGGAAGAAGAGGCAGTCACCCCTTCTCATCACATTAAATGTGAACAGAACTCATGGCCAAAACTAATGGAAAACCTCTATCTCACTGATAAAGCGAGCCCATAGACAAAAGCTATTATAAAAATCCTCTTATCATGCACTCTACAAAATAAGGGAAGAAAATCTGGCTCTAGCTATGAAAGAAAACTGCCCCAGACTGAATGAATAAGGAACAAGGGCTTTATCATCTACTGCATGATTAAGTCTCATTTTGGCTCCCAATATTTTTACCCAAAGAGACCTTACTAAAAATAAAACAAAGGAAAGTTGCTCTCTGATGGCTATTCCAGCCTCTGTCAGTGATGCACATTGGGAAACGGGGCAAGGACCTGTGTCCTCTGTATATAAGTAATAATAATGGTCTATTTTGAAAGGCACTTGAAGAACCATGGCTAAAAAGCACTATGTGCCCTGGTTATCTATTATCAAACCTTCATAAGGAAAAACAGATTACTCTCAAACCATCTTAGATTATAAGAGTAAAGTGAATGAAGAGAATGGCACTTGCCTGCTGACACAGAACTAATTCAGACCAATTAGTTAGCAATAAGTTGCCGTAAACTTAAAAATGACTTAAAATTTGACTGTAAACCCTTCCATTTAAAAAAAAAAAAAGAAAAAGGCGATAAAAAGCACTGTGGGCAGGGCAAGACTATGCAACAGCATACAGTGCAAGAAGCATCTTGCTTCATCAAGTTTTACCTGTTTTTCTGTTTATTTGGTTGCTTTTTTTTGGCTTGTTTCTAATGGTTAAGGCACCATACTTAACTGTTTTGCTGGGTTACCCTGGGTGCAGCCTCTTACTCTTGAGAATTTTCAGCTTGTTTTTTGACAACCTCTTTCACCCACTTTTCAACTACCATGCATGGGCATATGAGCACATCAGGGTAAAACAAAAGGCTCTGAAGGTAAAAGTAAGGATATAAAATAAACAAACAGATTACTTAAAATCAGTGTTGTTCTACAGGAAGGATAGTTGACTATAACTTCAGTTTTGTGTCAAACAGTCATAACGTTTGAAAGGAAACTTCAAAATAGGTCTAAGTATGTGCTTAAACTGACGGGCTGCTCCTGAGTTCTTGTGAATCTAGCAAAGCTTTCCTGTGGATGACACTCACTCTAAACTTCTTCAGGATAGTGGTGTGGTATGAAGTGAGAGCTTCTCAAGTCCTATAAACATCATGGTGAGGTTGGATGATGTGGCTGAACTTGGCTAGAGCGCTCCGCTATAGAAATGGCAGTAGCTGTTCCCTCTGCAAGCTCTCAGATGCTTTCAGAGCCTTTGCAGAGTAGACTCAGGTTGCTGAACTCTCGAAAGGTTTTAATTTCTCACCCCCACCTGCTCAGGAAGTTTTCATCTTGCAGAACCCAAAAGAGTTAGCTTAGAAAATGATCTGTCAAAGGCTACAGCCACAGCACGAGCGGACCACGGAGGAGGGAGTGGGACTGCCTACTGTCATCGCTTGGATTCTCATCAAACCATACCCCAGAAGCTGAAGTTTGTAATGAATCTGCTCGTCTATCTGGGCGTTGCAGTCTGGCATCTTTGCAATACTGAAGACCACATCAGGTAAGTGTCCTTGCATACATTTCCAATAATGGGACAAGAATGACAGAAAGAACAGAAATACAAGGGATGTGGATTAGTTTCTGTTTAGAAGGATTTATCAAGTAGACCAAAAACGCACGTAACTTTCTTTGGTGTTTACTATCCAGCCTAGAACAGTTGACTGTCCCTTAATCAGTTTTTCTTCTCCTGCAAGGTTAACATTAGTGTTCTGACTGCTCACCTTGCATCCTTCCAGAGAAGCACTAACGGAACTGCAGCATCCCTTCATGAACGAGTATTCTTGAAATTGCTAAGTGGATTTGCATTTATGTTGCAGAGTAAACTCGTCAGAAAGTGTAAAGCGCAGGCTGAACTACCACAGAACTCTAGACCATTGGTCTAAGAACTATTCCTATCATGTTAGGAACACTCTGCTCACTAGACTTGAAAGGGCAGAGAATTATGCCATACGCATCCCTAACCATGGCCATGGATTATATATCACCTTTTAAAAGTTACTTTTATCCTTTTTTAAGAACATACATGGGTTTTCAGGGAAAAGCTGCATTATTTTAGGCCAGCAAATTTTTGATGAAACTCTTCAGTTTCTTGCTTTCATTTTACACTCTGAAATTAGAAGGTCATAATTGGAGGTAAGATATTTTGTTTCCATTCCAGGGTTGTTTCTCAAATTGTTGACTCAAGTTACTCCTTCACCCTCGCAAGCTGTGGCAGGGGTTAACTCAAGGGCTGAAGAACTCAGTGCTCACCGAAGTCGATGTGAGAGGCTTAAGTGCAACATGTTCATCCCATTAAAAGAAAAATAATCCATTCGGTCCTCATGTACAAGTAGTAACTGTATCAAATTGGGGTTGTTGTTTAACTACGACTCCACTTCAGTTAGTGTTCTGTCTTTAATCAAGTGTCCTTTTCATTTACAGCAACTGCCCTCGTCTCTATTTCAAAATGAACACTTAGGATACATTGCTAAGCTTCTACAAGGAGGCTTCTTATGGACCTATAGCGTACAGGTGCTAACAGTCTGGAAGCTCATTTCATTTTATCTGCTGCTTTGCAGCAGTACTTATTCTGTCAATAAAAGCCAAACAATTTAGCATAGCAGCAGATGAACAGTACAGGAAAGGTCGCTACTCAGGCAGCTGGGTGGGAGCATTAATACAAAATAGAATCAATTCGTTGTCAATTTTTTCAAAAAAGAAGTATCATAAGTTCAAAGTAAAGGCCTGATCATGAATATTGCCCTTTCACAAGCTTGATGTTGCAAAAACCTTTCTGATCCACACAAGGACAGCTGTGTTTTCTTCACTGCTTTCCATCATTTTGCAGTTCCAGCTTTGCTAGATGGTTCTCAAACTTTTTAATGTCTACTCGATGCTTCATCAAGAACTTCCCGTTTAAATGAAAAACAGGTATGTCATATTTGTATTTTTCATACCATGAAGAGTTCTCTGGAAGGGTAATATCCACTTCCTGCAAAATAAACTGTGACAAATAATAAAAGTATGTTAGGACATAGTGAATACTGAGGAGAAAAAAAAATGCTTGTTTTTTGAATAAGCTTCTCTTTAGATGTGCAATATCACTTTCTCTGGGTTTTTTTTCTTTTGCTACATTCTTCCATATTTTAGACAATTTCCCATTTTGTCAGCACAAAATACATATTGCCACAAACGTTTTCTTTGCAGACGACCTATCTAGTCTGGCAAGATACACTTGATCCCCTGCACGGACTTGACCAAAATACAGCTGGCAACACAGCAGTTTCTTGTTAGGCAACGGAGAGCACCACCTTTTCAACCCTAATGTTGACTACCTTTTCCTTCAAGAAAAGTATCAAAACCAAATGAGCACCAAAAACTGTGCCATGAATTATAATACTTGTAGTTTCTTGTCCCTCAGAAATTTCTTCACAATATCCTTTCCAAACAGCACTGTTATCTGCCTCATAAAAGTTGCAAACGCTCATATAGGCCTGTATTTACAGGGCATAGGTTTTAAAAACATTTACAGGGAAGTGTATGTTGGTTTGGTTTGCTAAGACTTATTTGAGTTACAGTGTTGGAGAATGCCTTTGGATAATGAGTTTTATGGAAATTGGTGCTGAAATTGTCTTGAAGAGGTCACTCCTGAAAAAATAATGGATGGAAATAAATCCAAGCAATCTTCTTTTATAAAGAAAGAATCCTGATTAACTATTCTTTCTATACATGACATGTACATGGTAGTATAATACATTACCCTTTTCTTATATGGCTCAAGCACTTCTTTGGCTTCATCACATAGAGGGCACGGTTTCTAAAGGAAAACACAGCAAAATAGGCACATCATTTATCCTGCAAAGTAAAATACACAGGCAGCAGTGATTGTTACAATAAATGTGTTTTCCCTCCCCGTTTCGACCCCACTTCTGTCTTCGTGTTTTGTAAATCTCCACTTTATCAGCACAGCATGGACTAACATCAAAAAAGCCTCTTGCATCAGCCACAAAACTTAGGCAATTCCCATTTGCTGTTTTTTTTCCCCTCATGGTACAAATTAATAGTTTTCAATTGATTTTTTTAATAAGCTGATTCATGCATGTGGCTTGGAAGACTGCACACAGATCCTTTCGTGTAGGTAACAGCAGTCCTTATTGAAGATGTTGCCATCAGCAGCTGGAAACAACAGCCAGTACCACTCTTGTTGGAAGCAGAATGCAGGAATTGTAATTTCTGATCTGTTTCAGACCAAGTTCCTTGGGTAAGTTCAAATAGCAAAAGAATGTGCTTGAAATAACCTGGCTGATTTTGCCTAAGAGGGATTAAGCACAATATCTTGCATGGACAGCAACTTCCAGCAGAGGGAAGTGATAAATAGCTGTAGTGTTTTGACTTGTTATGTGGTCAGTTTTCAGAAAAACAACAAAAAAATCCCTCCTCCTCTCTGAAAACTCCCTTGTCTTTTCTCACAGCTGACTTCTGCTATCATGCATTGTGGCTGTCAGATCAAGTGCCTGTCTGAAAATGTGATCCATGTGGAGGCACATGCTTCCATATTCCACCTATCTTTGGTCATAATTTGGCCTGTAATTTATGTAACAAAATATATGGTGATAAACACAATTCATCCACCATGAAATCCCTACCCCACTTAAAGACTTTTTTGGGGCTTGTTTAAACAGGGAGTTAATATAAAGTGTGTGTGTGTGAATCAACTGGGGTTAAATATTCTCTTTTAACTCACTCTCTAAATTGTCTTTCGTTATGGACAAGACATCGTTAAGTGAAAACCCATGCAAGATGCTGAAGTTCTGTATTTTTCTTGCTAGTGTTTGTCACTTTTGGAGGGACTGAAATGCCAAGGAATAAATATTGTTGACTAAGAGGAATAACCCAGAGTCCTGCACATCAGTTTTGGAACAAGCCTTACAGTGGTAGCAGGACACATTCACTCCTCCTACAACAGCAGAAAGCTTTCTGACTCTTTGTGCACAATGCTTTCTAACACACAGAAGCATTTGAAAGAATTATTTGACTCTTCAGAGAAAAAGAAAAAAAAATCCTGCTCTGATGCCAAGCCTAAGCATGGATTAATGTATTCATAAAACTCAGACCTGTGTAAAATCGGTGTATATTTTAAAGTAGAGCAGTGTAGCAGTTTTAAAGCAGAGCAAGGGAACAGTAGGCAGCTACCATGTTTTATGCTATTCTGGTAATAGTGTTGCCTGGATAGAGCCGTCTCAGACAACCTCCTACCTGAGATGTGTGCTACAACAGCAAAAGCGAAACCTGCTGAGATGGTGAAAAATCCTTGCCAAAGTGACATATGCCGTGCTGATGGCTAAATCTGTTAGATAACACACAAGCTGAAAAGGACCTTTTTATGTGCCACGTGCTCTGGGTGTCCCTGCTGGAGCAGGGGGGGTTGGACTAGATGATCTCTAGAGGTCCCTTCCGACCTCAACCCTTCCGTGACTCTGGGATTCTGTCTATGATTTCTACAGATAATGCCCATTTATCCTGCAGGCTGAGATTGCAGTTTTATGGTCATTTTATTAAGCTGGCACTGACAGGGAAGGAAGCAGACCCATCTTCCTGTTACCAACCCTTTTTTGCTGGCATAAGCACTCATACAGGGGCACTGTACACATAGACAGGAAAACTGATCTGAGTTAACAGTAACCTTGGGAAGGAGAAAAAAATAACCTGGATCAATGCCTGCATGAATGCTCATATTGCATAAAGGGAGTCTGTGAAGGGAAAACCATTTAAAGGCTGCAGAACCCTTCCTTTTTCTCCTCTCCATATTTTTAAAAATAGTAAGGAGGGGAAAAATGAGTTAATTAGCAAAAAGCAGGCCTGCAGATTAGATTATAGCATAATTTTGCTCTGCAGTTTCCAGTGATATCAGATATAATAAAGCATTTTAAGTCAAGAGTACATTCAACAAAAGAGGGCAGTTTAGAGAATCACTTGAAACTCACTCATGGAAATTTGATTGCATACAGGGTTTTACTAGTTTAAAATCTTTATAACACAGAGAAAAAAAAAGCTCTTTTATATGATTTTTAATTATTAACTCTAAAGTTAAGTTTATTATTCCTATCATATCACCTTTGGATTGGGAATGAGCTGATGCTGAAGCAGCCAGCAGAATTCTTTATACAGCATTGATTAAGAAACAGTTGTTCACCTTTTTTAAACCTAATCCTATGTAACACAGAATGAACAAACATTGTGCAGGATGAGGAAAATGCTTTAATCACATCTGTTTCCAACAAATTCACGTTTCTGAAATCTGATTTCAAAATTAACAATAGTCTGCATTTGTAGTTATCCTCTCCCCAAACATTATGTAACTGAAGGCAGCACAGCCAACATGCTAGGAAGCAGGAGGAGGGCAGTTTAGGTTTTAAAGTGTGCGATTTCATCCAAAAAGGCAAAAGAGCTTTGAAGAGAACACTGACCCTTGAAGATGATTCCATCGTGGAAATAAATGACTGTTTCTATTCATCATAGACACGTTTTCCACATATGCTTAGTGATCTCCATTCATACTATAATCTTTTGCCTGCATTTCGTTTCCATTTGCTTTTACGCAACTAGTAAAGCAAAAAGAGAGAACCAACGAACCAGAACCTGTTTTTTTCTGCTGCACTACTAATACCACTTCGATACATTTTCAGTCTCATAGGTTGAGCTGAAATTGAACAGGAATGCTTTGAAGAGTCTAGCTTGGCCGCTCACACTTGTCCCAGGCAGATTAGATGTGACAAGGAAGGAGCTCATCTTTGTTCTCCAGCCTCAGGATGAAACACTGATAGCTGGAGAACTATTTTCCACTGGCAAATGGAGACTTCAGTGTCACTGAGATGCAGCAAACTTGAAATCTCCATTTGCTGCTTGTAACTAATTGCTGGCTATGGCCACAGAGACTGGTGAGGCCTGGGGCAAAAGGCACCCTCAAGGTAAAATCCATAATACTGAGCTTCACAAATCTGGAGGGGAAAAAGGAAAGGCTGAACCATTTCATGTGGGATTCATGCACATCTAAGGTGATATATAAGCATTCTTGCTTGGCTTTACTCTGTAGGCTAGCTTTTACCTTGGTGAACAAAGTCAACAGTGGTTTATTTGTGCCGGCTGAAGAGAGTTGTCTCCACAGTCCACGAGAAGAATGTCTTGCCAGCTGCACTGTTCTGCTCAGGAAACAAAGCACCATTGTCCTGTTAAGGCAAAAATTAAATGTATAGATTGTGTTAAGTTATAGCTAATGAAATTCAATTTTAAGGTAAATGTGGTGCCTCAGTGGTAGTTCTAAAATACACACAGTCAAACCATTTTCCCAGCATTTTTATGTTCACGGTTTCAGCACATTAATAAGAAAAACAGTTTACTATGCAGCAGGCCAGAAACAATTTCAGGTAGCTGAAGAAAAGAACCTCCATTTAAAAAGAATATTATATTTCCTTGCTGAAATGCCTCTCTTAAATTCTTTGACATAAACGCTGACATAAATACATTGTGCTGTGTCAAGCAGACATGTGCCAGTTAGAATTAAATGATATTAACAAAATGCAAAGTGCTGTGCTTTGAACCTCAGTAATCTTACTGCAGTGGTTGGCATACATGTTCTACTTTCTCTAAATTATTCCATCAAACAACTAATCTGCACCTAATCAGAACGTTAAAATAATGTTTCCTGCAGTGAATAAAAAGCTGTGGCCAAGATCATTTAACTTGGTAATATTAAAAGCGTGCACATTACCCTGAGTTCTTCCTGTGACAGCAAAATTATGAAAGACTGTGGTGGGTTTGTGGCTTCTTTGGGGAGGTTTAGCCCATTTAGTGTTCTTGAAGGGTGCATATTGGAGACGTGCAGTTGTGTATTCATAATAACACCAGTAACAGCAGTGCTGCTTTCACTCATGCATCCTAATGGGATCTTTACAAAACAGTCTAGAACTGAAAGGCAAGAAACAGAAGCACTGGGACTGCTGGCAAAGATTACCATTTTCATATGGTGTAATTCAAAGGTTTTCACCAGGAGACAAGCAATTCCCTTAGCTTAAAGGCAAATTTCAAAGCTTTTGCTCAGAAATGGCTTTTCTATGTTTTCACTTACTACAGCTGACCATAAGCACACATTGTTATTTGCCCAAGTTTAAACTCTGTAAGTGTGCTATACAATATAGAACAGGGGCAGGACTAAGTTGCAATTGCTAAACACGTTATGGATTTTCTGTAACAAAATAGCCAAAAGCCTCCATTGAATTTCTCAGCATTAATACTGTATAACTGTTTTTACAGGAACAGTTTTGCCAGTCTAACCTCTGAGCTTGAACATTGCAGAGGAATCTGAAGTCTACTTAACTGAAATGTTTCTATCTATCGAAAAGAAAATCAAGGGTAAAAGGTACTGCCCTTTGAAAATAACTGGTCGAACTTCAGATGCTAGGAAAGAACTGGATTTTTTCCTTTGACCACCTACAACACGTGGCCTAAAACATGCTCTGCTGCACTGGGCAGGGTGCTGGCAGACGCCAGCCAGAATCCTTGGCAGCCTCTCAGCTTCTTTCACTAGGGCAGGTGGAAATCTCGTTGTCCAGGGTTTTACCTAACAAATACAAACATAAGCTTGAAACTTTCTGCAAAAAAATGCAAATCTGGATGACACTAGCTAGCTTTAGTCGTATTTAGAAATGTTTATGTCCACAATAAATAGCTGCTCAGAATGGTGGCTAGGGTAGCTAAGCACAGCATGTGGACTTGTTCACAGGCAAGATAGAAAACGTCAAAATAAACAGTTCACATTTTGGCAAGTTTTTAAATGAGTATTTCTGTTGCCAGTCTAGCAGGCCAAGTTTTCTCCTTCAGAACAAGGTAGAAGAAAAAAAAAAAAAAGAAACGGCTGCACACAATGAATGTGCAGAATGAGAAAAGCTTGATTTCCATGGATCTTATCCCTGCTATCCACACACACGTGCAGGAAAGGGCCTGGTTTCCATTCTTTGCGCCCCACGGTCGGTCCTGCCTGGGCCTCCCTCCTCCATCCCGGGATTCCCGCAGTAGCTGTGAGCTGCAGCAGGATCTCTGCCCGCCGAGGCCAGCGGTCACGTCCAGCCAGAGGAGCAACCCAGGGGAACGGATAAAGCCCAAGAACCTCACTAGGAGGAACAGACTGGGCAGCATCTCATACCCTCATGAATTTTAAATAATCACAAGCAACTTTGGAATTCACGAGCAACCCTCCACCAAACTGCAGCTCCCACAGCATTCACAGCATCCCACAGCATCCCGTCCCTGTGGACGGGACATCTCATCTCACACATGCGAACAGGGTGAGAGTCTAAGCACTGTTAGTTGTTAATAGATGCCTGTTGATGGCAGCCAGAAGGGCTAAGGAAACTTTGCCTTCCCACTGCAAATTCACATTTGCATTCGATAATGGTTGCATGCAGTTTGCTCTGAAAACAGAGTCCTGGAAATCCAGTTTATTTACAGATGTAAAATGAAGCTAAAGCCCTCCTGTTTTACCAGTTACAAACAAATTCAGAGGACAAAACCGTGTTTTTTTTTAAATTTAATGACACCAGCCTCTATCCATGCAGCAGCCAGTTGAGAAGGAGGGTGGGCGCAGAGCTGCATTTAACCTGTGCTAAAAGCTTGCTCCTAGCATTAAGCGACCTCAGCTTCACAGGAACACAGCTGATGTTCTGCCCTGCTTTTAAATTAGCAGCATTTGCTAATCCCATTTATTGGGTTAGCTGAAAAGGTTTGGGCTAAACCAAAAGAGCTGTAGCTCTGCATGAACACGAGAGGGTTCTGATTATACTGCGAGGGGTTAAATACAGTTATTACCGATTAGAAGCTGACCCAGGGGATGTCTCGTCGGTGCCAGCGGCCCCCGGAGCCTCATGGGCTCCAACACGGCCCCGACCCGACCCGCACAGCGCTCAGCGCAACGCGGCAGCACCGGGCCCCGCGCGGCACGGCGCAGCATCGCCGGGCTCGCTCCATCGCAGCACGAAAAGAGGGGCAGTTCTGCACAGATGCCCCATGGCCTTCGCAAGCCGTGCAAGAAAGATTGAGAGGGCTGAAGACTGAGAGAAGATCGGTGCACATTATCAACGTGTACAAATACCTGAGGATATAGTGGGGATGGGGCCAAACTCTTCTCAGTGACCAGTGATAGGACAAGGTGGCCAGTGATAAGACGGGTGCAAGTTGAAACACAGGCAGCTCCACCACCACATGAGGAAGAACTTCTTTCCTGTGAGGGTGACAGAGCCCTGGAACAGGCTGCCCAGAGAGGCTGTGGAGTCTCCTTCTCTGGAGATCTTCAAACCTGCCTGGACACCACCCTGTGACATGTGCTCTGGGTGTCCCTGCTGGAGCAGGGGGGTTGGACTGGATGGTCTCTAGAGGTGCCTTCCAACCTCAACCACTCTGTGATATTTGTGTCCTATTATGAAGGAACTAAACTGCTAACAACACACAAAACCTTCCAGCATGACCAGTCTGGGGTTCTCCTTCGGCTACCTCCAGGTGATTAAAGATTTATTTGAGAGGCACTGTAAATTTATATACAGAAAAACAGGAAGCTTGGAACATCCAAAGCCCACCCTCCCTCATACAATAATGGTAAACAACAATCTAGCAAGAGATGCTTGGAAGCCAAAACTTGGCCAGTGCAGTTTTTTGTGAAGCCAAATTGGACTAACTTCATGTAAACAGAATTTCCACTGGCTAATAGATTCTGGTCTGCTGCAAAAATAAGACGCAACTAGGAAAATTAGCCATTATTTAGGCTAGATAATTAGCTGTATAAAAACTGTATCTTAGCAGCAGTCATGCAAAGATATGCACGACTGATTTCTTTTTCCAACTACCTTTTAATGATGCAATATACTCTTAAATAATCTCAACTTAAAGTCATCAGCATACTACAGGTCTTTGGTTTTGGATACTTTATATGCATAATTACCAACACATTTAGACATGATTATGTCCTGATTTCCATAGTTCTGTACCCATAAATAAGAGAATGAAATTATTACAAATTCAGAGGCCTTTTTCCTTACACACTGTACATTTCTGCAATAAATATTTGGTTTTGGAGCCCTAAGGTGGGTTTGACAGCAGGTGAAATGCTTGGACAAATCACACCTCCTTCTGCTAGGTAACAGCAACACATCAGAAACACAAAAACACAGCGAAAATTCAATAAAATGGAATACAGGGATGCCCTAAATCTTTTCTAGCTCTTTGTTTTTAAATAAACTTTGCAAGTGTCCTTTAAACTGATTCCTGCTCTCTATTTATTCCTTTTTCTAGTATGACAAACTGAAACAGAAACAGGCCATGGAACAGCTGCAGACAGAACACACCGAGGGCCCACAGCGGCGGCGCATTTAAACACGTTTCCTTCCACAGGCCCTCATTCAAAACCAGCTGTGGTCACCCTGGAAAGCGCGCGGGCAGGCGGTCTGATCTTGTTAATGCCGTGTTTATCGGGTAGGTAACGCACAATAACACAGGTGCTGCCAGGAGGGGCTATGGGGCACCGGGGACAAGCACTGTGGGCTGTCTGCATGCCCAAAGGGTTTCTATTCCAGCAGCTTTTCAAATGAGTTCTTTCCATTCAAAATACTCAAAATCTTTTCAGAGGAAAGCAGAAATCAAAATTAACT
>NW_010587487.1:137497-157192 GCF_000705375.1 Tinamus guttatus
TCGGACAAGCCCCGGCAGCCGCCGCTTCCCCGCCTGGCCAGGGCTTGATCCTCCTGGAAAAGCTTTGTGGCCTGCAGCTGACGCGGGCTTCCACTGAGCCCGTCCCTGTAGCTACTTTCACTTTCCCCTTCATCGTTAACTTGTTAGTATTAACCCCCCACCCCATCATGTTATTAGTTATTATTACCATTTCCCCCTTTATTTCCTTGTTTATGTAGGTGCTGAGGATAGGGAGTGGGACAGTAGAGGCCTCCACCCCTAGGCAATACGGGCAATCTCAGCCAAGTAGGCCAAGGTATATTCTGCTATGTTCAGGTGTAATGGAAATAGCGTAGTAGAGGGAGCCAGGAAAATGCCATAAAATGGTCACCAAAAGGAGGAAAGAGCACAGAGCAAAGCCTAGAGGCCACGGGTGCAGAGCTGAGACAAGGTGTTCACTTGGAAGAGCAGTCAGGTTATGCCTCCTGTCTGGCTTCCTCTGTGTATGAAGGAAATGGGGTTAGGCCTAACTAACGTAAAGTACTATTCTCCCAAAAAGTAGCTGGCTATCTTAGTATCTTCTCCTTCCTGCACAAGAGGTAGATTCTGGCAACCCATTCGCATGAAAGTAGGGCTACCTGCAGGTATAATTGGGGAAAACAAAACAAAAAAAAAACAACAAAAAACCTACTGGCATGTATCTGTAACACATATAGGAACACCAAAAGCAAAGCACACAGGGGTCTTCACACAGGAGGGTATGGAGAAAATACACTGAAAAATAGTGGGCAGCGTTATCGGATTGAAAGAAAAGACATTTCTCCTAAGCAGGGGCCAACCTGGCTGTTCTTTTGCTCATGCTGCTTCTATTGGCTTCAAGTGGAATAAGCAGCCCTTAGTTTAATTTCTGGCTTTGAAAGTGAAATAAGGTTAATGCAATGAAAGAAAGCAGGGGAATTAGTGTTTGTTTTTTTTTGTCATTTCATATTTCGGTTTCGCTGAGACTGTCCGCTTCCCCATGGCTTTGGCAACAGCAGTGTGGATAAAATAGATTTCTATTAAGGATATGATACTCCTTTATTTTTACTTTTTAAAATTTAATACAGACAGCAAGGTTATTCATGACTGAATGTGAAGGTGGAAAAAGGAGTAAGAGAGTATAGAGATCCATTTTAAACACAATAGTCTCTTGTATTTTCATGATCTGCTTGAAGCCATACATGGTGTGTATGGTAAAGGAATTAGTGGATGATACGAAGTTGGGACCAAACAGGAATATTTGGAGCATACAAATAAATTGAAATTAAATTGGAAATTGCCTCAAATTAATACAATGAAATGCAGTAAGAGCAAGACATGGGTTAGTTCAAGGAAGTTATGAAGCTGACAACAACAGAGAAGGCTCCTGTTCCACTGAAATGAATTGGGGCATTCTTGTCCCAGACCTGTGCGATGGATGCTTTTCCACCAGAAGGGATCCCAAGATCTTTTAAATGAGTAATATGTCCTTCTCTGCTTTTGATACCTGGTTTGACTGTTGTGCACTGTGTAGTTTTCTCAGGAACAGGGTTTTAAGTGAAAAACAAGTGCTGACTGCTAGGGAATGGCAGCTGCAGGGCTGTGTTCTGTTGCTTGCTATGTGTCTCTCAAGATCTTAGTTGTGCTTTGGTAGTTGTTCCCGTGCTGCGAGTGGGAGACAAATCTGGCTATAAAGTCAGCTCTGCTTCCTCTCGTCCTCTGTGCTTTGGGAAGTACGGCACGGAGAGTGGGAAGGCCCTCCAGGAGAGGAGTCTGACCCGCTCCAGCGGCGGATTAGCTAGCAGAGTAAACCAATGTGTGCTGAGGATTACTCAGCTCTGGGTCCTGGTGACTCGTTCTCAGCTGTTCTTAACTGAACAGAGATGTAGCGCAGCCAGCTGACCATGGCGGTTTGTTTCGGTGTCAGGAGCAGGACGTGGCGTACGGAACCGTGGCTCCGTGGGGAAGCGGGGGTGTTGGGGCGCCCCGCGTGGGGCTGGGAGCTGTGGGCCCCGCGATGCGCCGCGCTGCATCCGTGTTCAGGAGAGGCTGCTTGAAAAGATGCAAGGAGATAAGCATGCTCTTGGTTTCTGGCTGCTGGTTTAGTTTTATCCCTTCCTCCAAAGAGGAGCCTAGCCCACCTTGGGATCTGCATCCAGGATTTCCCAGGGAATCCAAAGGATGTGGGCACACAGCTCCCAAACAGGTTGCCTTTTTCAGCATGTGAAGCCAAACCCTGCTCCAGCCACTTTCCTGGTTCCCACTGTGAGAGCAGCGCTGCCTCTCGCAGTCCAGCAATTAACCAAATGACTAATTGGCTCTGCAGATGCAGCTGGTTAGTTCAGAATTGCATTCATTTCATGTGATGCTGTTTTCAATTGAACAGCATTTTTCAACATCTTTTAATCTTCTGTTGGCACTTGCATTTACACTGGCTGGTGTTTAGGTGTATCACATAAGGCTGGTTTCAGGCATAATCCAGTTTATTTATAATTGGGTAAATATGAAGAAAAAGAGGACCTCTTATACAACTACAAACAGAATTTATGAGTGTGCTTCATAAGTAACCACTCAAGGCAGGTTTCTAGTATGTCATTGCAGAGAGCTGGTGGAAATATTTGCTTTGATTTTATTGCATGCTGAACCCTCTTCAATGTAGGGTCTTAAAACAGAAAAAATGTTACAGAAGTGAAAGAATTACTATTTTACAACTTCTGTCACTGCCTCTGTGCTTGGGAATAAGACTCTACAATTTACTATTTTAAATGTGTTGTGAGATCTGAAAGTAGTGCAATTCCATCCTGTATTTCATTCTAGCACATAGGATGTCTTTGAACATTGAGGGCAGCTATGACTCAGTGCTTAAACTCACTGTATGGGCATCCTGCTATGCTGCACAAGTCTTCCTTTTTTATCCCTTAAATAATGTGCTAGCTTGCTTCCATATTTTTGGACTAAAAAGAACTCATGTTGTGATGGATTTCTGTTCCTAATGGCCTTCAATTAGGTTCTCTTCCAGATTTCTTTTTCACCTCCCTAAAATCATTATTTTATGTGCAGCTTCATGTTTTATATCTGCTATATGTCACAGCATGCTTTTTGTTGCTTTACATGGTTTGTTTTTATTTGGACATTTAATAAAAACTGAATTTAAAATGTGAAACTGCACTTGTAAAAGATCTATTGTGCATTCTTCAATCAACAGATAATGGAAAAAAACAGGTACAGTTTCTGAGAGAGATTTAAAATGGCTTTCAATTTTGTTTTGTGTTGTATAGTTTAATGGCATTTACATTTACTGTTGTGTTTTAAAGAAAACTATACTCAATTTTGTTTGATACTCTCCTACACATGAAGAACAAATCAGCTTTGTCAACAGAGAATCTGATTTTTCTGTGGACTTACTATGATCTCGGTTTGGTTTTTGTGTTTTGTGTTTTGCAGATAGCTCTATGAATACATGATAACCAAGCTTGAAAATGGTTAAGGATTAAAAGTTTGTTTTTTTAAAAAAACAAAACCAAACCCAGTTAGGGTGTGTTGAGGCCTTCACAGTAGTGTTCCGTTTGAAATGGGATGCCCTCTGGCTATAAGCTTCCTGGGCTTGGGTATTTTCTGTTGAAGTCAGTGCAACCATGTTGAGCGGAATAGAGAGTTTCCCTCTTTGAAGGCCTCTGTGTCGCTCCCTGGGGAGCTCCCAGCCCCTCGGTGCCGCGTTCAGGGCTCCCCGGCGCCCTCTGCTCTGAGCCGTGCCTGCCTTGTGGGCCTGTGGGCCTCGGCCTGAGCTACCACGTGTAGAAAAAGGCTGTTCGGCCTGGGCTGGCTGGTGTACGTAGAGGACTTCGCGTTGGGGCTGACCTATCTTTGGCCATCTGGGCAGCCGCGTGTCCCTGGGGAGGTCTGTGTGCACGGCAGGGAAGGTCCCTGTCCTTCTTCCCAGCTGCAGCTACGTTCCTGCCTGTTGTGGGCAGCTGGAATATGTGTCTGTTTTTCTCTGTCATTTGGGAGGGAGGCGTTTTGTGTAGCTATAACGAGCTGTCGTATCCTGGAGCCATCTCTCTCAGTTTAAATGGGAGTTTGTGAACGCCCAGGTAATTCAAAAATAAAAAGTAACAGCCTCGAAAACAATCACACTGGCACAGACATCAATAACATACGGTAAAGAGTGGAGGAACATCAGGGCAATATTTGCGAGAAGTAAATTTGGCTGTAAAATCAGAGTAAACTCTTGCAATTGGGTGTAACTGCAAGGAATGATATGTTGGAACCAGGTGCAGGACAACTGCACAGGCCTTTACGGGAGCCGAGCCGGATTACAAGACACGGACTCAATATGAGTTTAGATCTTGCTCCGTTTATTAGCGGAAGTGCACATATATTTATACCTACAAGCATCTGAGGGATATCCAGGTTAGCTACGATTGGTTGAAAAAAGGAGGTTGCTATGTCCCGGCCGCATAGGCTCGTTCCCAGCTCTGCAAAGTTGTTTACCAGAGCCGGCTAACTCCTCTTTCCCACATAGCTCCCCATTCCCAGCCGGCCAAGGACAACTCACTAACGCTCCCCAGTACATTATCAGCAAGGCGCAGGTGGTGCAGTTTCCCAGCACAGTGCAGATTCCCAGCACAGTGCAGATTCTCAGCACAGCATTTCTCTACAATGATAGTTCAAGATCATAGGATTAAGCAAAGCATCCTGAGGAATACATTCAAAACCCCCAGCATGCCTATTTAAGTGATGAATGTCTGTTGTAGAGCATTTTCATTTCTTAAATGACCTATGTAAGTAGAAACTAGTAGACTCTGCATATGAGCTTCCACTGCCTGTTATTCCAGTGATCATCTGACCTGTAGATACAGCAACACATGAATTACACATTGCGTAACAGTGGTTTGGACAGTACTTTGACTGTATTTTCACATGTACTCCTTCCTGCTCGGGCATCGCTGTCAAGACTGAAAAAAACACATTAGTTTACTGAGCACCAATAGAGCATTTAGTTACAAGCTAATCCACAGCCCATTGAAAATCAATAGTAATTTTCCTGTTCTCTCAAAAAAACTTTGGGTCAGCCTGTTCATTTGCATGTAGCTCAGAAAAGAATTGTGGCATGTTAGCCCTGAGTGCTAAAAAAGACTTTTCTGTTGGGAAGATGCAGCAGGGTTATAGTTACCACCACCACGAGTGCAGGGAAGTGTCGTTGCTCTGCTTCGGTGCAGGTGATGTTCCACACACCTTGATGCAGGTGATATCCCAGGAAAGAAACCATCCAAAGAAGCCGTGCGCCCCAGAAGAAACCGCGCGCACCTGGGAGGAAACTGCCGCGCACCCCCGGGGTGGGAATGCGCAGTCCTTTCATGTCCCTGTTCTTGCAGAGTCCGTCCCCCCTTCTCTGCGTGCTCTGGTGCTCCTGTTCCCCCAGCTTGAGTGCCAGCGCTGCCCCATAGACACTGCTGGGCGTTGTTTGGGCCTCGTGTTAATCTCATGGTCCTCCCAGATGTGGGGTGCCAAGGTCAAGAAGCAGATAACTGTGGGAAGACGAAACACCTGGAGCACCTGGACACATCATGGTCTTCCCAGAGCCAAGGCCAAGGAGTTACGGCAACAATATCGAGACAAAACCCAATTCAAAACAGTCTCTTACAAACATTCACACAAATTTTAGCTCAATGAAAAGAATTTATGGGAAGATGAACGTCTTAAGGGGAGCTAGAATAGGCACTAGCCATATCCTGCATTTTAAGGATGCTCTAAAAAAACAGTACCCTGCAGTACCCTTCTCTCAAATACCAAATGAAGAAAAAAAGCTGTTTCTGGCTCAGGGTATGATTTGCTATGTAATGGTGTATTAAGTGATGCACAATTTAATTTAAAATGTGTTTCTCCTATTTCCCCTTTGAGGATTCAGATTACTAAAGGATTTTTTTTTCTTCTTAATACCTTTTCACCTTCAATACCTTTTAAATTTGCACTAATTTACACAAAACATAGTTACCACCATGATGCAAAGCCTTGATTTTCGCTGCGCTTCCCAAATGACCACTTTCAACAAATGTCGGGGAGTCATTTATATGTATGTTTCTGCTATTAAAACTAAGATGAAATATTATAAAACACCAGAATTTCAGTGGCACCTGAGTAGAAAAGTAAACCATTATTTTTACAGTTCAAATTACAATTATTTTAATTCTATCTGACAAAAGCTATATGTTCCATACAAATAGTTCAATTGGAATATTAAGAATATTTTTCCCTTTTCCTCGGTGGTGTTTCCTTCTTTGCTGCATGCAAGTAATTGGCTCACTATTAGCATAATCCATATTGTTGTCCATCTGCTTTGATGCTGTGCATTTTATTATATGAGAGTTTTGTGCCATTTCGTAACAGCAGTAAGGTTGTGTTTTGTGTCAATTCAAAAACAATTGAGAAGTATTTCAAGTTTTACATTGGAAGATACAGAGGAGCACTGTGGAGTGTAAATCTGATGCAGTAAAAGACTTGCCCAATGTTTACTGAGTTTTAAGAATGGGACAATCTCAATGTTTTACATTCTCACTTTGTAATAAAAATACTGAATTATGCAAAAACTGTAACTCAAGAGTTACACAGATATTAGTGAAGCCTCAGAATGAAGTTTCTTGGGAAGAGATTTTTCTTTTCATTTTTTAATCTCACAGGATTAAAAACTACGCAATCAAACAACACGTCTCCAAAACCTGATTTTTGGCAGTCCCCCTGTTGCAGGGACGTGCCTTGGTGCCAGCTCCAACACGTGGCCGCTCTCTGCGAGGCCTCTAGGCCGGGGCAGTGCCGCGAGCTGAGGCGGCCCCGGTGGCAGCTCAAGCACTGCCACGCAAGTGCCCACGTTCTCTGCATTTTAGCCCATTCCCTGCCACCTTTTTGGTTCATGTCTTTGAGGAATCTTCCAGAACAAGCTATGTATGAGCAGTTAAGAGCACAAACCAGGAACTAGGCATAAGGCCGTATTTTCTGAAAAAGACACTTCAGTTATGTATCAATTCCCTTGCTTGGCCAATTCGCTTCCTCGCATTGCTGTAGTCTTGTTTATGCAATGCTGACCTCAATGTAAAGAAATAACCTAGAAGCCTACTTTCTCGGTTTTGTACACATGCACTCTGATTTCAACTAGTACATTTTTAAAATCAAGCAGGAGTAATAGTGAGTGGATGGTGTTTCACTGGAATTTCACTTGGACTCTAATCCTACTGCTGGCCAAATTCAGTGCTACTCAGGAAAGCTCCCCAGGTGCCCATGTGTTTGGTGTAGACCAGGCTTTTGCTTATTATTTGGTCAAGCATCCTGTAGCCTGAAGAAAAACTGTTGGTGTGATCTTGACACATCAGTATAATGCTAAGCACAGCTAGGATGTGACTGCACACTGCACAAGCATGTAAATAATAAGTAAAAAGTAAAGGAAAAAAAAAAGATTTTGGGGAACACCTGCAGAGGCATCTTGCAGCAATTAGGAGACTTTGTTTAAGTGTGGTGTTTTGCATTTTATTTTTTTTGGTGAGAGAAAGAAAAAGAGGTTGGAAAAAGTTATTCTGAATGAGGTAAAAGGATTCCTAAGCAGGGAAACATAATTAACTCATTTTCAGTCCTTCAACACAAATGAGAAACTGGCTTTATCTGAGCAGAACCAGCAGAAGGTTTTAAAGGCAGTATGTAACTCTTTTCTTGGCTTCAGTGGGACGATGTGGATAGGGAATCAACCCTACACACACAAAGGGTGTGAATCAAAAGCTTTCTCATTAATAATATTGACTTCCTAGTTTGAGGGAATTTATTAATCCCTCAGGCATGCTGCAAAACTTACCCCTATGCATGAAATTTTGGACAAAATGGGTGGTGGAGAGCTCTGGTCCTATGTTATTATCTTCCTGTTAACCAGGGGAAGACTTGTATTTTGGAAAATCAGTGGTGTGCGTGGGCAGGGTGATTTAATGCTGTTTTACGTATTTTTAATTAATATGGGCACCAAGAACACTGCATGAATGAGTCAATATATCCAAGATTATCTATCTGGTCAATGAAATGAAGTAACAGGTGAAAATAATGGGTTTGCTGTGATGCTGATGAATGCTGATGAAATTGCAATATTAATGACTGAATGGGGTCAATTCTTCCCCCCCTTTTTTTTTCCAAAAAAGTAAAAGCTAAACTGGTGTGAGTAGAATGCAGCATTTAGAGTTTCTTTTGACTTTTTTTCCTTATCTCTCAGCGGAGTTCAACTCTGATTCTGAAGATAAATTGTGATGTCCCTTTGATTTCAGCAAGGGTGATATATATCTTAGGTTTAATCATGATTATAGTGTGCTGGTATGGACAAAGAATGATAGCAGCCTTGTAGAAATTTACTATAAATTAGTAGTGTCTGAAGATATAAGGTATTTGAATATCTGGCAATGTAATAGTCTTTAAAGTCTTTGAATCCTTATTTTTAAATTCTTAAAATCACCAGTGCAATAACAGTGTTAATCAAATGATTAACCAGTACATGTGCATTTTGATTGTTTTAATCAGGAAATTTTTGTCAGCTGAAAGCTTGAAAAAATAATATTGCTTTATAAAAATATACATGTTATTTTACCTAGAATATAATATATAAAAAACTTAAAGGGTGCCCCTACAGGGGGCATGTAATTGTAACAAGATTTTTCTTTTTTTGTAGTAAAATTTTAGGAAAAATCAGGAAAAAAAGGGACTTCTGATATCTAGTAATTAAAATAAATGCATTATTTCTTCCCGATACTTTGATGTGTCTCAGAAATGTTTTGCCAAGGAGGAGATTTCTTCTTTTCTGTTTTCCAAAGATGCTTTGGAAACTGTTTCAGCCTTATAATCAGTATCAAATCAGTACTTACATAAATTAAAACTGAAGGAGTTATGAAAACTGTGTTATGAAAGAAGATATTCTGGATGCAAAACTGCAACTCTTTGTTCAAAGTTTATTGCACATCGGGTGTGTTAAAATGCTTTTCTTTTTAACAGAAATGGTTTAGCATTGTGTGAATGAGGTAACTGAGAAAAACACTGAGTTGTTACCAACACTACAGTAGTTTTAGCCAGGTTCTAACACTCTTCTGCTTTGCTAACTAAAACTAGTCATTTGGGGAGCCTCTTGCCATCCCATCCAATTAGGTCAGGTTAGTTCCTTTTGGAACATGATTTCTTTAAGATAAATTCTTAGTGCTGGGCAGCTAAATTCCTTATGTGCTTCTTATCCCCTGCCCCCAAACAATCCAAACTGAGCAGCCTCCCTAAACTTTTATTTGTGCCTAAAATGTCTTTGACCAGTTGCCACCCAACTGTGGAGCAACTGAGGAAAGACTCGGTGCTTCCCAGCCTGGATCTCTGAAGTTCCCATAAATGCTGCTCATGGATTAGCAGACAATATTAGAGAAGAAATGGTGCTGTGATGTTGTATTTTCCCACCAGTGTGAGGCCATTTGCATTAAAGCAGTTGTAAACAAAGCCTTCAGATGGCAACTACAAAGAGTTTAAGCATTTTTTCTTGTTGTAACAATAGGACCTGCTTACTACTACTTTAGCATTTGTGCTCTGTCTTTATATATATATCACTTTTGAAATGTCAAATAAATTTGGTTCTCATTTGGTGATACTGATGACCTGGGGCGGGGGGGGGAGGGGGGAAGGACATTTTTAGGGTGAAAGACAAAGGAATTTGTTCTTCAGACACAGAATAATTGACTTTGTATAGGCAATGTAATAAAAGGTGGCAGCTGTCTAACTATTCTAGAAGTTTTCTTGTCATATTGAGTCCTCTCCTCCTGCCACGTGATGAGCAAATTTGCATTTGTGCCTGTGCCAAAACAATGTACAGCACCATAAGTCAAAGTGAAATTTTAGATGGATTTGCACAGCTGATGAGCTGTTGAAGATATGTCCTTCTTGAATTTTCAGATAGATATATATGCCTAAGAATTTTTTTTGACATCATAAGGTTTGATAGTATTTTAATGGTGTGGTTCACATTACATCCTTAGGACTTAATTCTGCTGCTGCTAATCATGCCTGTTTGTGTTTCCTTTTAGAACAAGTTTTATTGAAAGAATAGAACTATTTTTTTAAGTAAGGTACATTCAGTACATAAATGGAGCAGGATTTGGTCAGGTGTGGAAATCCTCTCTCACCAACCTCACCAACCAACCTTTTGAAGATATGTTTTGATTTTTAACTTCTCTAGAATTTTCCAAGGAAATTAATATCTTTGACTACGTACCTGAGGTTTCTAAGAGTGATCTTCATTAGGTTGATTTAGAGTTTGTCTGAAAATTAGCTCTCTTTAAAATTATGCCTAGCTGGGTATCCAAAATCAGGTTCACAAGAGCCGCCTTGTAATTAGGAAGAAAAAAAAATGTTTATATATACATATATATATGTATATATACACATTTATAGCGGTAACTGTGTTGTAAGAATTGTCACGTGAGGTTTTTACAAACCCAAGCCTAAGGACACAAGCTTGCACTCAGAAAGCCAGATAATAACTCTACTGATGGTACTGATCACCATCTTTTGGTATGAACAGAGGGTACGGTTACCATCTCTTACCAAGTAATCTCTTGAGCCTATATGCCATTATGGTAAGCAGTCTAGTTTGGCAGCATAACATTTCTCCCAGTTAATGACCATCCCAAGCCCTGATTAATTTCTGTAGTGAAATCATCAGAAAAAAAAAAATCTAATGTGTTATTATGGTTTTTGTTATTATTAGTAGTAACAGTACTCTAACAACTTTGGAAGCCTAGCTAGTAGAATGATACTGAAAATACTGCATTAACCTGAACTCAGTCAAAGCACAGTCTCTTCTAATGACACTTGTGTCGTCTCTACTTACTGTATTGTTTACCACCATTTATGCTCCTCTACTTACCATAGTATTTTTATACTAAATCACATAAAGATGCTTTTGGTATATTAGTCAGGCTAATTTCTCTTTGCTGCGTGCTGTGATTTCTTCCAAGCAGCAGTTCTGGTATTAAAAATTGCAACACTCCGTCCATGCTGATATTATTTTATATTTGGCTTTGTTGTTGACTCTGTATTTCTATGTGGAGGTGTAAATCTATAGTTTTCATTCTGATGTGAGAATCTCGCTAGCATTACATTAGTATTGGAGTGGGATCCCAGTTTTTATTTTAGAGATTTACAGATGAAGGGTTGTGACCAACAGTAATAAATTCAAAGAATTTATGTGCTAGTAGTGCAGTTAGCTGAGGTAGAATTGCCATCTGTTTGTCATATTTCTACAACAGTTGGTGGAGAAGGAATGAAATTCTTCTCAACCAGAATGAAATTATTATTCTCATTTCTCTGAAATACAGAAGAATCTGTAATTCTTGATGATTGTCACTGTAAGCTGTTACAAAGTCAGCAAACATTTCAGCAAGTGCTTCGGGGTTATTACAAAAAGCAACTGTGAAATGTTGTTATTCTTTTAACAAGATTGCTGCACCTTTCATTACAAAATGAATGAATCAGTAGTTTCTATTGATCAAGGAGAGCTAATCTCTGCCAAGATAATTTCATTATAGATTTTAAACCAACTAGTGCAGACCAGTTTTTCTTGAAGCGAGTGCTGGAAAAAGGCATTAACCACTTAAGTTCATATACTTCACAGATACAGAAAGACATGAAGACAACCTGAAGGAATTTGTATCTGAAGGACAAGGCAGATTTTAGAGAAAGAAGTCTGCAGATGGTAGCGTAACAGGTAGAGCGCCATAATCTAAGAACATAACTCTGAAATGAAAAGAACCTGACTATAAACACCCCAAAATATTTACACCATAGTCTAAAGCATCTGTTCAGAATTTTGTGTGATGATGGAGTGAAAAGAAAGAAAGAATTAAGTGGAAATTGTCTTGCTGTACCTTGGCTTTATGCTTCTTTTTGTTGTTGTCATTACTTCTTTTATACTGAATTTCCTTCCTCTTTGTAATCATTTTGACTGCAGTGGAACAATAACAACATAGCTCGTAATGCCTCGGGGAATACATGGAGTACCATCAGAATACAAAATAATTTCTTAGCTTTGCTAACTGTATTTCCAGGTGTATGATTTATGAATTTTCCTGTTGCCTTTTATTAGGCAAGCAAAACTCAAAAAATGGTGGTTATTTTGCAGGGAGAAGAGTGACACCCAGTGGATTGTGCTTGGCTTTGCTCTGCAGTGTTTCACATGTTACAGGAAAATCTACCTACGCACTTCTCTCTCTTGTGTGCTGGTTGTAATAACACACAGGAAGATAACTTCAGCTCACGAAAGATGGAGGATTTTAGTCTAGAAACCTTAACTACGTGCTACAAGATTAAATATATCCAGAGCAAGAATATGGCTCCAACTTAACGTTTGTTACATTGTATCTGCTTTTCTGTTTCATTTACAACAGAAAGCCACAAAGCCTGCTCTGAGCTCAAAATGTATTTTGCAGAGGCAAAGTGGGCGAGAAAAGCAGTAGCTCCAAGAGTAATAGCAGTAGCTTGGAGCAGTAGCTCCAAAAGTAATAGCTCTCCCTCGCTAAGGGACACATTCGCATGCCAAAGAAATAATTGATTCCGGTTCAGATTTTGTGGTAAAGGTGAACTCTGGTAAGTCTTTGTGGGCGCTGCTTGCAGCTTCCAGGCCTTGCCTTGTGCAGTTGTCACCTGCATGGGCGACAGAAACTGCCCCTGGAACTTCTTCTGCACTGCCTGGAAACTTCCCCAAGGATTTCTCACAAGTGCTGCACTGAGCAAAAAGGGAGCTGTTCTAAGTAACTGTAGAAATGAAAGCGTCCGCTGTATTAGTAAGTTGCCAATATTCATCTAGCTTGTGTTTATGCACTAGGAGCTTTCAGACCTCTTCTATTCACAGAAAGTCATGTCAAAAGATCAAGAGAAGAAGAAGATAAGAACTGCTACCAGTCCATGAAGATTGTTTCCATCTAGGTGTGTGAACTTGGAGCAAAAGCAGTTAAAATAAATTTTAAAGTTTTCTAGGTTTCAAAATATTGTATATGTCAAGAGACAATTATTGAAAAGTTCTAGTGCATATCTTGCCTTGAATAAGGCATTAATTATTCCTATTGTTCATATGAAAATAACAGCATATAATAGTGCTGCTTGGATATCAGGTTGCTAAGCTTCAGTCACTAGTTTTAGTTTAGGAGCAGACCTTTTCATTTAGTCAGAAAAAGTACACATGCCTCATATTCTATCTGTATTTGTTGGAAACTTTAGTCTGCCTAAGAAACCGTTAAATCTGTTAAAACTAGCCCTGACCTGGAGAAAATAAGATTGAGAAGGGATCTTATCAATACATACAAATACCTGAGGGGAGAATGTAAAGAAGATGGGGCCAAACTCTTCTCAGTGGTAGCCAGTGGTAGAACAAGGGGTAATGGGTAGAAGTTGAAACACAGGAAGTTCCACCTCCATATGAGGAAGAACTTCTTTTCTGTGAAGGTGACAGAGCCCTGGAACAGGCTGCCCAGAGAGGTTGTGGAGTCTCCTTCTCTAGAGATCTTCCAAACCCGCCTGGATGCCGCCCTGTGCCCCATGCTCTGGGTGTCCCTGCTGGAGCAGGGGGGTTGGACTAGATGATCTCTAGAGGTCCTTCCTTACCTCAACCATTCTATGATTATGGGATTCTGTGTATTCTGATAGAGATTATGGTTCATTTAGAAGAGGTGATATCTCAAGTACCAAGATGTGGAAATCTGGACAATGAGATATTTCTTTCTTTTCCTGCACTTGTCTCTTCACTGCTGAGAACAGCAAATACTATATGTGCCAGTTCATCACAGACTGATGACAAAAACAGTGAACAGCATGTGTTTGTGCAGAGCTGCTCACAAATGTAAGAATATACATAGTTCTGGTCATGTGTACCATGCACATAAGGCCATGCATTTATACAAAGATGTTTATCATATTTTTTCCTTTTTTTTTCTTTTCTTTCTCTTTTTTTTTTTTTAAGAAGTGTGAAAGGCTATCCCATACTATGGCTTTAGCTTTGCCTTTCTGATATTAGTAGATGTTTAGGGACAAATTCGTAAGGGTTTGAATACTTAATATGAGTTTTGCAATGCTTGACTTTTAACTATTTGTCGCTTCCATTTGTCCCTCTTCAACTGTAACAGCATCCCGTAAAGGTGGAGAAGAGTAACTTCGGCTTAATGTTTTGATGCTAAGTACAGGTCAATTGAACCTAAAAAGCCAACACAAATATTCACACAGATGTTGCTGTCTCTATTGGATGCTTTTGACAGCAGTGCTGACTGTAAGGTGAGATCTCTGGAAGTATCTAGAGCTGCTTTTTCAGAGCTTTGAAAAAAGCTCCCCTCAGGAAAAAATTACAGAAAGTGTCTCCTTTGACATAAAAACGTCTGATTTTCATTTCCTTACAAATATGTGTACTCAAACACATCATAATGTGTGCTGGGCTTCCCGGTTCTTGTTCTTTCCAATAGAACAAACTGTAGAACATAACACCATGGAAGAGTTTTTTTCCTGTTATATCACATCAGTGCCTGCATTTTTGAAATGCTGAAATGTAAAAATGGTTTGTCCTTTTTAAATCAGTTAACGTTCACTTAATTTAGAGTCATCTTCATAATTAGTTAGGTAACATTAACACTTCTTAACAAAATGAAAGGCATTTCCTTTCTTATATGGGGGAAAGTAAAAGCTGTAGCTCAGTTTCCAGTGGGATGAGAGGGTATACAAAAAAAATATATAAATAAATCCCAAAGCTAAAGCTGTAAATGCACACTGAACCTCTGTGTGGTTGCTCTCCGGTCTAAAACACACTGACGTTTCTGTGGCTGATGTATTGCTCCCCACACTGTAGGAATTTTGCTGGCAAGACTGCCTCTAATTACCTTATTGATTTCTCTTCTCTTAAATATCCCTTTGTGCAGCAGTAGAGGAGGCTGTGCAGAATATAGCCCCATCTGCGGAGTCTCACTGCACAGAGTCCTGTGCAAACCCAGTTCCTCACTCCCTTTGCAATCCAGCCATTCTGTCGTGGGCAGCATTTCCACCATGCTGGAATTGTGAATGTGCAGATCCATAATGAAAACGATAATTCAGGACTTGAGTTAAGGCAGAGCATGGTAACAACCAACCAGCTCCATATAACTGAACTTCAGCCTGTGGAAAGACTGTGGCGCTATCTCCCACTTTTTGTTTTCTAGCCAGTTTCTAGCCCAACTCTGTGAGGAAACATAGCTGAAAATACAGCTTGCTAATTAGCTTTGAAAACCATGCTTGTAGTGAGGAAGACCAATAACCTGTTTAAATTTGCAATTTAAAAGAAGCAATTCACAACACTCCTTAAGGAAGTAAATAAGAAGCCACTAAATCTTTAAGGAGGGTTAATTAAAGCCTCTGCTCTTTTAAATGGAGCACAATCTGTTTTATGCTACTATTTAAACTCACAGCCAAGGATGCAATAGTTCTCTGATGATTCCCAATATAAGTGTGCAGGTCAGTGTTTAGCAGTAGGCAGCATACAGAATTAAACCGACTGCGAACCTGAGTAGTAAGTTTGCTTCTGTTTGCTCCATATAAAAGGGTTGTTTGGTTTGAAGGTTAATTTTAGGTTAGGTTAGTTTTTGAGGCTCTGAACATCTTCGTATCATCCTCCATCTGTGTGAAGGGGCATAATTTACTATTTAGTTTCTTGTTTTCTGTAAAACAAAATGGATTAAAAAAATTAAGCATAACCCAAAGAATTATTAGCAGCCAAATTTTCATTGGCAACAGTGAGATTGAAAGATGGTGAAACATACCATGTTTGTTTATCTTTTTTCTGTGTTCACTATGTTGAATTAGTCACTGCATCAGCCTCAGGATTTTTGCTGGGGAGTTGTGTGTCAAGATCTTTACTTGAATACTTCTGCAACCAAGCCAC
Organism: Tinamus guttatus; assembly: GCF_000705375.1. The sequence continues at coordinate 153,438 of NW_010587487.1, forward strand.
AGTTTCTTTTGCTGTCATATGCTATCATGATCTGCCTTAGCAGGAGGCCACACTGAACTGGAGAAAAATGATTATTTTTTCTTAGGTACTTTTAAGGTGCTAAAACCTGCCAGAGAAAAGCTCTGTTTGTCTACAGCGCTCAGGCTCAAAAGAGGTTTAATGTCGTGCAACAAATGCAAACATTTAAATACATTAGCTAAGAAATCAGATCTAAGTTCAGACAACACTCTTTATTTCTTTTGTTATTATTTTTCCCTAAAAAAAATCCCTACAGTAGGATGTAAATGATAAAATATCAACACTGATTTCACATACAACATTGAAAAACAAAATTTTTGAAAACTATAGTACTTATTTATGTCACCTCAAGCAAATATATAAATATATGTCATTTATACATGTAAGATCTAATATTTGAAAAGTAAAAATTAGAGGTTCATAGTAGAATTTGATTAATAAAATTGTATCCAGTTACTCTTCTGAATGTAAGCACTTCTAGAGTATATGAGTTAGAGATTCATCTGTCCTCATCATGCTAATAAAGATTACTTTGCAGGACTGCAGTTGTTTCTTGGTGGGATTGACCTTTGTGTCTGTTCTTTTTTGTTTATGCGTAATGTAACTGGCTGAAGACCTGAAATTTTTGCTGCCTAAGATTGAATGCTGGGCCCAAAGCACGGGCCCCAGAAATGAAGTTTGAAGATTTTATTAGCAAACTTGAAGAATTTGAGGCAACAGACTGAATTTAGGTGCAAGAGAGGCTTTGAGCTATTTACTTATCAATAGTTATTTAAAATGTAGGGAGGAAGTGATGTTGGAGAATTTTGAGTAAAAAACAATTGTTTTCCTCCAATGATGATAGTCCATTGTGATAATTCTCACTAAATTATCTGCTAGCTTACATGATACTGTTCCTAAGTAAATATGGGTTTTAAGTAAAATGCATCTATGTTAGGCCTTTGAATTCAAAGCGAATTTTAAATCCATTAGTGCTGCACTGATAGGGGAGATAAATTCTCTGCTGAAATGCTGCCCATGTAGTCCTTTTTTGGTTCTTATAACCTTAAAGCAAATTATTATGGAGTTTATGGGTAGCGATTTCTGCAGCACTGTGACAATTTTCTGTGTTTCCAGTATACTTTCAGCAGTGTATATAAACATGGTGAAACATATCTGATTGATTATGTTGGTGTTTGTCTTTTTTTTATGTTGGTGGACATTATGTCTTTGTTGCTGCAAGGACTGTGACTAGGTTGGTTATGTAAGCTCTGAACATGAGCGCTGAGCTCTTATGCAAGTCTTCTGTGCTTGTTTTGACTTGACTGCTCTATACAACACAAACTGGTTTAAAATCTAGGAGACAAAAATAAAAAAACAAGTATGTTGAAAGGTGCTCAGTTTCCAAAAATGGATGTATGACTTTTCAGTGTATAATAATCAGAGTACTGAATTTGAATTGAACTCAACTTGTATTTTTGCATTAAACAGATTTCAGAGGCTGAATAGCCAGTCAACAGGAAGATAATTCCTGTTGACATTTCCCCCCCAAACCTTACGTTATAAATTGGCTTTGTACAGGTGTAAACCTTGCTGTAAGACCCAAGATGAAATGATTGTGGTTGTAGTGCAACAGAATCTGGTACTTTGCTGATTGGAATGCTTTGGGACTGTCTGGCCATTTCAAGTAGAGAAACTTCATGATACTTAGTTACACTACATACACTTTAAGTGCATTGTGAAAATGAGCCTTATTAGCTTAAGACTTAAAAAAAAAGTACTAAAGATGAAATATCTGAAGAACTGGCAGCACGATCAAAGCTGAACTGTTCAGATTAGCTTTTCAGATTATTCTGTTTGTTGCTATCTGTCTTTTACTGGAGAAAAATGCAGTATTACATTGATATATTTCACAAATCTTTACTTGTCATCTATGCTTGACTGTATTTTGGAGTAGTATAAAGAAGAAACCCCTTTGTGGCTGCTTTTCCCAGCCCTGATGGCCTTTTCCAAGCTGCTGCAAGGAGGCGGAAAGGCTGTGTCATTGATGAGGTCCAAGGCAGGAGGTCCAAGGCAGAGGTGGTGAGAAGGTAAGGAAGAGGCCGCACATGTGGGGAACATCCCTGTGGACCTGCAAGTTGTCCAGTGGCCCTGGACAGCTGCTTCTGAATGATCTATAGCACTTCTTCTGGGCAGTACCGGTTTTGCCTACTGGAAAGTTATAGAAACATCTTATTTTAAAAAGAAGAAAGACATTGCCATTGAGCTGCTGGAGAATTTTATTAATAGAGAGCATCTCTGCCTTAAGGTGTTGTTGCAGCTCGTCTTTGTATCAGGCAGTAAAAAGGTTGAGGTCTATCTCACGGCAAATTAGTTTTCATCCTGAGTTTACAGAGCAGAGGACAAATTCAGGCAAAATTCAGAGCTCTGAAGAGAGGGATGTTCATGATGGTGTAAGAGTGTGGTCTGGTGTTAGTAAGAGGAAGACTAGAATTCAGGACCTCTCTGCTCTGTTTTGCCTCATTTACTCTGTTTTACTCTGTTGCCTTGGTTTACCAGACTAAATGAGAAACATAGCTATCTCAAGAGTCAGTGAATTAACACTTACAAGGAGCTGAGAACTTTCAAACGATTGATGTTGTAAAAAAGTAAAGAGTCATTCTGGAGATCTCTATCTAAGATACTTTTGTTCTTTCATGTGCAGTAAGATAAACAATCCTGAGTTTTCCCATTACATTTCTGTACATAGTACAAGCATGGCAACATTACTGTTTTTCTAAAGAGGATCATTGCAATGTAAAGGTAATTTTTACATAGAGTAAATGTTGTACATCTCCAAAAGCCAATACCTTAAGTTATATCTTATTTCAGCTAATTTGTTTTGATATGATGGGATTGTCTTAGAGATTGCTTGTATCTATACTGTATTTATGCTGCTGTGCTGGGAATGCTAAATAGTTGTCTGCTGGTAATGTGGGTTTTTTTTTTCATCTGCTAATGTCCCTGGATGTTATTCAAGATCAGCACTGTGAAGAAAGTTTGTTTTCAAGGCAAGTGTACAATATATTTTAACTCTTAACACAGCAGAAAAAGTCTGAATTCCAATACTAAATGTCTTTATTATTACCTCTGAAAATCAGAGATAGTTCCATTTTCATACTTATATTTTTGATATTGTTTCAATTACAGATTTACTTGAAAAACAGTCACGATATATTTCTAAATTCATAGAATCATAGAATCATAGAATGCTTAAGGTTGGAAGGGACCTCCAAAGGTCATCTAGTCCAACCCTCAATCCCCCTGCACATGCAGGTCACCTAGAGCACGTGCCACAGGACTGTGTCCAAGCGGGTTTGGAAGATCTCCAGAGAAGGAGACTCCACAACCTCTCTGGGCAGCCTGTTCCAGTGCTCTGTCACCCTCACTGTTAAGAAATTTTTCCTTAAGTTCATGCAGAACTTTTGATGTTTCAGTTTGTGGCCATTACCTCTAGTTCTACCAGTGGCCACCATTGAAAAGAGGCCAGCACCATCCTCTGCACTGCCTCCCTTGAGGTACTTATAGACACTGATCAGATCCCCTCTCAGCCTTCTCTTCTCCAGGCTGAACAGGCCCAGCTCCCTCAACCTCTCCTCATAGGGCAGATGTTCCAGGCCCCTGATCATCCTTGTGGCCCTGCGCTGGACTCTCTCCAGCAGCTCCACATCCCTCTTGTACTGGGGAGCCCAGAACTGGACACAATACTCCAGATGTGG
>NW_010587487.1:163158-229539 GCF_000705375.1 Tinamus guttatus
CGGGACCCCGCGCTCCCCCCGCGGCAGCGCGCGGAGGATGCGCGTTTCCCCGCCAAGGGCGCTGCGCGTTTGCACGGGGAGCCTTGGCGCGTCCTGAAGGCAGAGCGGAGCTAAGGAAAGGTAGATATAGACATATAGCGAGCGCGGTGTTTGTGCCTGCGGCTGCACGGGCGGGAGCGGCGCAGCCCTTTGGTTACTTGTTCTTTGCCGTTTGGCACAAGCTGCCTAGGAGCGTTCTCAGTGGTGCGGTTGTATGTGGCTGTAGCCTGTACGGATTTTCTCTCCTGGCCATGATGGTTGCAGTGTAAATATTTCCTATACTTGTTTTGGCCAAGCAGTAGGCTCAAACTGGAGAAAAGTTAGGGGAAAAAACTGCAACTGCCTTTCCTTGAATGAGCTGGAAATGCAGTTTAACTTGTAAGCTCACAAATTGCATAAATGTTGCTTGCCAATCATTGAGTGCTTCCATATATTCAAAGGAGAAGTCTAATTTGGGTGTCACTTACAGCTTTTTCATCGGGTATGTACTTTTGGCTGCAGGGGCTGTTTAAAACCTCAGTTTGGAATATGCCATCAGTTCTGAAGACATTTGATAGTGTGTTTCTTTGGGGTTTTAGCTCAGCTTTGGCAGTGTGTTTCCTTGGGTTTTTTAACTCAACTTTGGCAGATGCAGTTTGGAAGGCAGACTAACACGAGGACTTTGTTTAAGAAAAATGTTAGTGTCTGGCAACTTGGGAAAACAACAGCAACAGCAGCAAAAAAAAAAAAAAAAAAAAAAAAAAAAAAAAAAAAAACAAGCCTGGAAAATGAAATTTGCTTCCAGCCACCGACCCAAGCTGAAAAGTTTTAGATGCCTTGACGGAGCAGCGTGTCTGATGTGAGACCGAAACTGCAATCTGGCTTTGGTCAGCACCCCTAAATGGCCCTTGTGGCCCCGACACAACAGTGGGAGGAGAGCGTATGTAATCGGCTATGTGCTTTCCTCCAGCAGGGCAGTGCGGTGCGCAGCTCTGTGCTGGAAACGGGATTTAGGGAAGGAGCAGCCTGGGTGGGCAGATTATCCTTGCTACTCAATGGCATCCCAAATGGAACAGACTTAGGAAGCCTGTTTTTGTTTTCCTTCTTGGGTCAGAAATACCAGCTAGGCAGATGTGTGGCAAAATTTAATAACAAGCTTGGCAAACAATGTAATTTACACCCAGATTTCTATGTATTTGTTCATAGAACTCATGCTCGTGCACAGCTTCAAAATGTGGGACCTTATCTAGTAAAATTTACTTCATCTTTTGTACAAAGACAACTGTAAGCACTACATGTTCTTGTGCGGGCAGCCTGCATTTACATGTGATTACACAACAAGAGGTGGATTAGTGGTATTGTGGTAGTACTGGTTGATAGCAACGCTCTGGAGAGAGCAGGGTATTGAATTCCCCTTCTTTAAAGGTGCAATTATAAGAGTGCAGCTTTACAGTTGAAGTAGATCTCAGGTGCAAGCTGAGCACAGGATTGGTAGGATTTGAGCTTTCTACCTCTAGTTCACTGGTACAAATCTGTATCTTGCAAAAAATTCTCACCTCCTGGCTGCTCACTGACCTGTGCTAAGCGAGCTGGGTGCCTCTCTGTAATTCCCCTTGAAATGGCTCCCCGGAGCTGGAATGTGCTGTGTGTCAGGTGATGAAGTCTGCCCCATTCTTGCAGGGCCTTTGCCGTGTCCCTGCTGGCTCTCACTCGCCACAGGCAACACCAGGGGCAGAAAAGGAGCCACCTTTGCTGCCAGAACGTCCTCGTGCTGCCCCTTCCGCAGGTTCCCTTCCCCGTTGCTTCCCTGCTGGAGCTGCTCTAGCTAAGATGTGCACAGCTGATGCCTGCAGTTAAAATGTAATTAGGAGCGTGGGATCATTTCCTCAGAGCACCAACACTGGGAGGAGGGAGCGCAGAGCAAGGAGCAGTGAAGGAGCTGTTCCTGACTTGCAGGTAAACAGAAAAGTTTGGCCTATTGAGTGGTCTGTCAGGAACTTTCTTAAGCATGCTTTCCCCAAAAGGACCTATTCTAATAAATGAGGGCATCTGTCTAGGGAAGCAAACACACTTTAACAAAAGCAGTTAACTTAGCTATGCACGGAACACAGGCACCACGCATTAACATATTTAAGTTTGATTAACATCTAGCAGAGTTTGGAGTGGGCTTTTGACTGCAGCTGGTAAGGGTTTCTTGAATTTATATTCAGATTACTTGGCAGGAGTTTTGCCCCTTTGCTTCTACATACCTTTTTGTTGTCTAGGCATTTGCACTTCTTTTCATTAGGGAAAGCAAGTAGCTTTTGAGAAGGGGGCGGGGAGGAGGGGGGAACAGCTTTTTTGCATATGTGCTACAATTTTAGTCCAAAACTGACTAGATTGATGTTTATCTGTAGAAAATACCATAATGATGTGATTTTGATGTGATGTGATTACTTGTTTTGAAATGAAATACACTATTTTGTGATAAAAATCCTTTATAAAGTGCCTTTTTCTTTCCTCTTTAGGCTTGGAATGAATTGGAGTAATGGAATTATGGACAAGGTTTTTATGTCCTTATTCCTGTTAAGGAGTTCCTTACTGAATAAATGTTCCCAGTGGCACTAGATTGCACTCTTTGTTAACTGTTACTGACTCATTGTCAGCAAGTCTAATAGCATTTGACCCTGATTTTTAATATTTTTAAAAGATTAATCTCTCAGTATGCTTCTTATGACTGTCTTTGAAATTTTTGAAATATGTATTAGAATTGGGACATCATATGCTTAAATATAGCTACATTATTTTTTTCAACTATGAGAGTATCAAGAGACAGACTCTTCTGTTTTTCTGACTAAATGAGTATGTATCAACTAAGCCACCTGTCAGAAAAACAGGGAGTATTTGGGAGGGGGGAGGGCTGATTGGCTTTACTAGAACAGTTTTATTGATTGTGTCAGCATTCCTGTTAATTAACTCATTCAGGCTGTCTGGTCTCTAATTGATGTTTTGCCTGTGTAAGGCAAAAGGTTCATTCTTTTGGATGTGCATATTAGGTTTACATTAAAATGTAGGCAGGGAGCTCTTCACATTTTATCTGTGTTTTGTATCTGATTGTCAAAGAAATTAGTCCATAGGCAGCACTGATGTACTGATTCTGAGCCCTTTTCATGTGCAAGGCAGAGAGTATGGATCTGGGAATCAGAAAGTAAAATTGTAACTTTGACCCTAGCTCCCTATGTGATCTCAAAAAAACTCTTTTATAGCGATAAAAAACAAAAATTAATCATTTTTTCTAATGCTACTGATTTCTTTTTACCGAACTCAGAAATGCAAGTTAGCTCTTGCAAAGTGGTTTGGCTGTGAAGACTTTATATTAACATATGTTCCGTTTACAGTAGAAACAGTAGGACTGCTAACAGCTGTGGTACTGCTGTAGTGTCCCACTACTCCAATTACAGGAGTTGAACAAATAGCCAAAACCAAGCTCAAGCTCAACAGTGATCCTGCCCTAAGGACTTTATAGTCTAAAACTTAAGGAAAAAAAAAATAAGGACAATGAAATCATGAAATCAGCTGTCAAGCTACTATTGTATTACTATTCATAAAAATCATAGAATTTAAAATGTTAAAGGGGCTTTTTAGGTATTGGCAGATTGTTCTGTCAATTGCTCTGTCTGCTGAACAGAAGGCTTCAAACAGGAGTCAGCACCAACCATTTATTTGAAAAATTAGTATGTTATCAATGAGGGCTGGTATCATGGTCCTGTGAAAGAAAGAGTCGAGAGTATGAAAAACAAGAGGGTTATGGGAAAGTGCCATGAAAGACATGGTATTTGTAAACAGGAAGCAATTGAGATCGCATGGCCAGTGAAATAACTGATATGCTGTCACATGGAAATAAGGTAGTATTTGTAGGACAGTGCTTTAAGTGCAGGAAAAAGCATTGGGCAAGTTACTGATAGTGAAAAAAGAAGCCGCAGTAGCCAAATGGGTGACAGAAGAGGTAAGAGTTCTATGTATCTGGATATAAGGCTGTAATTTGAATATTTGCAGGAAGTATTCAGAAGATCTGAAGTTTGAATGAATACTCACTCTCTTAGCCCCCTCTCTGAGTGAAAGCCAGCGACGGTTCAGCTCTTACGGGCCTGAATGACTAAAAGGATGGCAGTCCATGCTGACAGGGAAGGCCCACGGAGGGAAGGGGAGTAGTAGGGATGCAATGAGCTGAAAACTCATGTTCCATGGAGAGGTAAATAGAATAATATGGCACTGTAGAGGAACACAGAGGGATACAAACCCCACTAAGGGGTGGCACTTGTGGGTGGGATTGCCCAGGTGAGAGGCAAGAGGCCAATTCCCCAAAGCAGTGTCAAGCACCACCAGCCTGAGTGTTGCATCAGGAGCACTTTTGGGAGGAGGTGCTTGAAAGAGTTTCAGAAGAGGTAAATAAAGAACAGAGGGGTCATGGCAGGTAAGGAAAGAAAACATGATCAAAATGCAGAGGGTGACAGATTGTGTTTAAGGCAACTGACAGGTCACTGAGCAATAGCAGGATGGATATTGAATCTGAGTTCAGCAGAAGAGCTTAGATGTTGCTCTCATAGGGTACTGCAATGGAAGGAAAACTGAACTGGACAGGGAAGAATAAAAGTATTTTTTTTTTTTAAACTTACGATGGTGTTTTATTTCTTTTCTGGAAGAAGACCTTGTTGTCTTAAACTTCTGCATACATGGCAGATATAAGCAAGTCACCCTTGCTGCTTTTGGGTCAGTTTCTGTTACTCCTCCAAAGCGACTGGCACTTCATTCCTAAGTATCTGCACAAGGGAAATACGTGCAGTGTAACATACTTGAGATACAGGGCAATAGTATGTAGTCCTTCACGTAGCTCTTAGTCATAAGATTTTGCATGAATGGAAACAAACACATCTGTGAAAGGTCTCAATGAGTTCAGTACATTCACAGGATATTTTGAAACTTCTTTGCAGAAATCTTGTTTATGTAGTTTGGGGACTTTCTTGCAAGAGAGTCCAGTTGGCAATCTGTAGCAGTGGAGCTCACAGAGTTTAAAGGATTTAAACAGAAATAAATGGTTTTGTCATCTTTTAAATTACTCTGTAGAAATATTTTGGTGAAAGTTCTGTCTTGTAGACACTTTTCTGAGCTATATATTCAAGGTGGTGGTAACTTTGACTTAGTTTTGCTTAGTTTTGTTCCCCACTGCTATTTGGAATGAAATCCCTCTCTATGAAAAGGGCTTATGGAAAATAATGAGATTATCAGCTGCAGCATGCAGGGGGTATGGCGATGCTGCGTGGCAGGTAAATTCTGCAGTTCTGCTCTTGTGTTTGCCCACACAAGCCTATTTTAAAGCTTCCCAGCTCCTTCTCTGGGGTTTCCTTCTGCAGGGAGCCCGCGGGCGCCAGGGCAAGCTGCACGATGTGATCCCATTTTGACATGCAATTGGGACACGGTCATAATTCATATCTAAATATCGGGGCCGCAGGGTGCATCTGCCTTGCATTATGGATGCAGCCAGAACCGTAAGGTTAGTTATGTGAACAAAGGAGGAGGAATTTGCAGCTGCGATGCAGAGAATGTCCTCTCTCGGGTTCTTCTTAGGGAGATCTTACCACCGTGGTGGTATATTTATGACCACACATCCTGTGAAAGGTGAACCAAGCATGGCCATCTAACTTATTTCTATTTCTATGCTTTTTTTGTTTTTTTTTTTTTTGTTGTTGTTTTTTTGGGGGGACTCATTCAGGCCTTTTGTACCATGGCAGTCTATTTTTATTAACCATGTGGCTCAACATTTGCATTTGGTTTTGATTCACGCATAGTGATTTGAAGTGTGGCTCTTTTATGTTCCTTGCCTCTTTCTCAGTGCAGCCTTAGGTTTTAGAGCCAGTTCGTTTGGATGTGAGATTTTGCAAACTTAATTTTTAAAGTTTCAGAGTTGCCTAAAAAGGAGCAAAGCAGTTTTGATCGCAGGGTTCTGCCAAGAAGAGCCCCAAGAGCGACTGTTTTGTGTGAAAGCATGCCTTGCAGTTTAAGCCTGAAGTGACAATAATTGTAACACAACACTGTTCATGTGACAGCCGGACAAAGAGGCCATTATGCCTGGCTGGCTGGCGTCAGATCCTCCCAAAGCCAATAGCCAAACTGAGCGTGGTAGCCCCGAGAAAGCGGCTGCTCTGGAGGCAGCTCCATGTTGAAAAATAAATGTATGTGTGGGTGTATATGCCTGCCTTTGGGTGAGCTGTGGTGTAGCTGCAAAATGATAGAATAAGTTTGTGCATATACTTTATTTTCTTTTCAAAAGGCTGCTCTCAGGGTTAAGGACATACTAGGTAATGTAGAATTGAGAGTAAACACAGTAAAAATAAGAGACCAAGTAGGTCTTTTGGGTCCTTTGCCTCCAACTACAGGATTGTTTCCTATGGGAAACAGGCTTTTGAGCCTGCATAATTGAGCTGCAGTTTCCGCTAAAGTGTTCACCAAATTTTGGAACACATTTGCCTCTTAAAACATACTTGCCATGATAAAACTTAAACACAGATTGTCCTTATGTAAATTAGTGGGGATTTTTGTTTGTTTGTTTTTGATGATTAAAAAAAAAAAAAAAAACTTCTTGAAAGGGTTCAGGACAACAACGCAAGAAACTCAGCACTTGATACATGAGGAAAAGCCCCTCACAACCTGCAGCCTGTGGCAGGCCTGGCCGCAAAAGCAGTGTGCTTGCGTCACCCGTTGTAAATCTATTTAAAAATCAGCTGTAGTGGAAATCTCTTCAATTAGAAATGTATCTGTCTAAAAACAACTCTTTTCCTTTTGCTGCCCTGGAGGCTGGAAACCTGGTGCCTACCAGAGCCATTTGGATGACAAGACACTGGGGGCAGGGCATCTCATTTCTATAACCACTGCCTTTCCTTATCTATCTATCTCTCTTTTTTTTTTTAATTCTAATTTCTAATTGAGGACTCTTACCTAGTCTCTGCTTTTGAGTGGCGCTTGCTCCTAAACATGGGTGATTTATAGAGATCTTTGCCTGTGTGTTTTTCTTGACATGCTGTACTAGTATAAAGTCAAGGCACAGTGAGTTAAATTCCTTTAACATCGCTAACAGTCCAAATAGGCTTTTTCATTTTGCTGTCACTATACTTTTGTTGCCATACTTTCGTAATATAGAAACTCAAAACACAAAGTTACTTCATAGTCTTCAGTGCTTTTTTTTTATAGCTACACATTTTCTTCCTCTTTGTTTACACTTTCCCAGTGACTAATTTACTTTAGTGAAGCTTTTGAAGTGGTAAGAGAAATCAGAAAGCGTTTCTTTGCAACTGGTAAAAGAATTATATTAAATAATTCATCTTGTTATTCTTCAGTCCTCTCTCATTAGGCTTGCTTATGTATCTATAACTTTGGAGAGGCAGTCACCAAAGTTACTTAGCCTATATTAAGAGTTTAGCGCTAGCAAAAATTAAGCTGAAGAATATTAGGCTGTATTGTGCATTAGTTGTAAAAATGATACCTTAGAAAACATTGTATGCTCCCAGCAGCAAGCCCTTCGCTGACTCAGGAGTCACGGAGTCAGGGCAGGACCTGTATGGACTCGGCACTTACGCTTGCAAGTTGCTCTTTATGCCAAGTTATGATTGAGAGGCAAAATTAATTAGCGTAATGATTTTGTCTGAAGCCTTCCTGACAGTAGAAATCCCAAACAGTTTTGGTCTGATGCTTGAGATGGTGCTTTTGCCTCTGTTTGGCTTTGGGGGCTGAGCCTGGCATAACTTGACTCTTGACCAGCTCCTTTCTCCAAGTTTTAAATTGTATGTTTTGGTAAATCTTCTTAATGGAGAGAAAACAGTGAGGGCTCTGCCCAGCTGGCGTCGGACAGATACCCAACCGTTGATAAAAGAAATTCGTCCCGTTGATTAGAGAAGCCTTCTGGGAAGCGCAGTCACGCTAGCACAGCGCAGCCAAGTAAGTTAGGTGAATAAATGCTTCCCAAGGGCAGAGCTGCTTTAGACAGACTGTTTTCTTTCAAACAGCCCTCAAGAGAAAGATCAGTATTTTATTTTTCCTAATTGTGTTAGAAGAGTGCCAGGCTGCATAGAAGGAGGCTTTTCTTTCCTCCCACAAGCGCTATGGAAATTACGCTTGTGATCTCTGCCTGGGATGAAGGTTTAGAGAAAGTTTGTAGGTTACAGCATGGCCTTATTACTGCAATGGATTTTAAATACCCATATAATTACTTTTTTTGTGCATAAGAACCCCTTCAATTATAATGCCATGACCAATGTTTTAAAAGATCAATGTCATATGAAACAGGAAATTGCCCTTCCCCTAAGGATAACAAAGCAAACATCCTCTGGATTCTGAAATCCAGTTTCTTATGTGCCCTTTTTACTCAGCTGAAGAAGTTATTTCCAAATAGTTGTGTTCAGATTTGGACAAATGAGCTAACATCCAAAGCATGTTTTACTGTTCAGATCACGTCTGCTTGTACCATGTTTGTCATTGCCACCACAAGAGATGAGGACACTTGGCTATGTGTTTTTAAATTGATGGGTAGGGTATAATGTTGAGGTGGTGCTATGTAGTTCTTACTTGTTGTTTGCAGTTCGGTATGGACTAGCTACCTTGACATGAGCTCCCACAGTCCTGTTTGATCTTCTGATGTCAGGTCTTTTTTTTTTTTTTTTTTTTTCTGTCATGCTGAAGGTGTCTAAATTGCTTTATTGTGTGATATCAAAAATGCAGGGAACTTTGAAACTCTTGAAATTTTAATTTTTATGTTGCAGCTAGGAGACTCTCAGAGAGCTGAGCTCCTTCCCATCTTTCCGTGAAATCTTTTTGAAGCATTGAATCTATTGTGTTCAACAATTCTGCTGCTAGGGTGCAGTGATAGTGTCAGTCTCTATCCTCTCTAGAGAAACTCTTACTGGAAAATCTGCTTAAGTGTAATACGAATAAACAGACACCTAAGCCTAAACAGAGTTTTTGTAGTCTCTAAAATGGGAATCCCATTTTCTCATTTCTAGTAAGGTTCCATCTTCCCATTTGCCCCAAATCTTGCGATGTTAACTTCCAGAGTCCTCTCTCATGTGCCTTGCATTTTTAAGTGAGTATCCATAAGCCCTGGAAGACTCTTGCACAGTTCTCTGATGGATCCCCTACTGCTTCTTCCCAGTCCCCTCTCCTTGACAGAGCTAGAACTGGAGCAAGTGATATTTGCAAGAAGTCATTAATACCTTTCCAAGCTTGACTCTGTGCTGGTTGGGGACTGTGGAGAGAGGTGGAATGAGTGACCACTGCTGTCATTCCTTTGTCCTTTGGAGCAAGTTTTGTGATACAGTGCCTGAAGAGTGTTTCATAGGCTGCAAGACACAATTATTACTGTAGCAGATTATGTTGTGGTTTTATTTTGTTTTGGGTTTTTTTTTTTTTTGGTAATTGCTGTGTATGCATAAGAATTTTGGATAATCAAATTCTGTTCAAATACTGACCTACCTGCCAGCACTAAGCATGTGTGGCTAGGCTGCTGCTGCCATGGGCATGAGGTTGGCTTCTGCGCAGGATGTGTGAGACACACAAAATGTTTAACGTTCTGCAATTTCTCAAGGTTTTGTTTATGAATGAGAGGTCTGGGAGCACCATTTGCTCCCTGGTCCTGCCATCCCTGGCTCTCTAGCCAGGAACATGGAGTTTCGATGCTCTCCAGGAGGCTTGAGTATCTGTTGCGTGCAGCTAATGGCCTGCTAAGTGCAGTGGGGCTGGCAAGTCTCAGCTGTCCTGTTCACAGCACCTTCAGCATCATTTTCCTTTGCCTTGCGCTTCAGTCATGGGCCTCTCTGTGGTCCGTCCATCAGGAGCAGGGCACTGGGAGCAGGGATGAGGCAGGAGGTTGTTGGTCCTTGGCAGGTACATGGGCCATCTGCAAAAAAAGAGCCCTGGAACGTGTGGGCAACTCTGGCTGCGAGGCACCGGCTGGCCCCTGTGGAAGCAGGAGCACTGCCCGCCTGGGGAAGTTCGGAAACGTCGCTGTAAGAGGGGCTGCTGGGCTGACTTGCACAGTTTTCCGGGAGGAGACTATATCTCCCACTATCTTTTCAATTTAGAGGACAGTATTTCTAAAGAAAATTTTGTAACTTGTACAAGTTCTGTTACTCAATGTAATGATCATAGACTATGCTGTAGGTGTTCTTAAGTATTCCTTCCTCTCGCCCTCCAAAAAATCCCCCGCCTCTTGCTAGACTTCCCTCCTAATTCTTTTGTTTAGACAAGAAGAAACGTGAAGGATGAAAATTAACTGCTTCTCTTCTCTAGGGGCGTCAGGGAGGAGCCATGGGGCGCTGCTGCCCTGTGCAGCCAGGGAGACGTCTCGCAAGACAGTGTCAGATGGAGGAATTTACCAGTGGCACCAAAGTTTGGTGCATTAACTCGCCATTTAGCCTGCTTTATAATGAAGCTTTAGTGCTCCTTTAATCCGCGCCACATGCGGATGACCTGAGCAAACCCTGTGGGAAGACAGAGCCTTGTTGTGTGCATGCGGAACAGTTGCTCCAAATCTGACATACAGCTGTGGCCGGGCTTGTTTGGAAGTGAAGAGTAACTTGATCTTTTAATCTTTTCTTCTTCTTTTTTTTTTTTCTCCTTTCCAGACAGTTATTGTAAATAACAACTGTTTCTGAAGGATACCTGTCAGTGAGATTGAAATGTGTATTTTAAATTGAGGGCAATGATTTACGCTTGTGTTCTGAGATGGTGCGCTTTTATTCTTGTTTCTTTAATTTAAAATAAATTAAAAGGGATAAGAACAGATTCTGGGGGCCTAGCTTTCTGACTTGCATTGAGCAAACCAGGAATAACTTCAGCAAAATCAGTGGAGTTATGGAAAAAGCAGGATTAGGTGCACAAAAGCACCATGCAACTGTCATGAGGATATCCCAAAGTTTCCTCCAAAGCAACTGGTCTCTTTTAACAGATTGCAAAAGAAAAAAAGCTGAATTTCAAAAAAAAACCCTGCTGAAAATACACAGCAGCATTAGTGCCCTTTATGCTTTAGTGTTATTTTGGATTAAATGCACCCGCCAAGAGTGTATTATTAATTACTGTGTTAAGAAAACTTAGTGAGGAGTTACTAAAAAACAAAACAAAACCACAGCAAGAGAGATACTTCTTACTTCAAGCATCCCCTCTGTTGTCAGTGGATTTTTACATCCCTGGAACCCACTTCAGGGAGTCAGGAGACTTCATCTCCACACTGAAATAATATTACTCCTCTGCAACTTTAATGAACTTTAAGATATGTTCCTTTCTTTCCTGCTCAACAGCAGTTCTTGTCAATTCACATTATGTCTGCAAACAACAACATGTTTATGATGCATGTTTAATGCATGTTTATGATGAGTGCATGTTTATGATGAGTGCATCCTCAAAGGATGCAGTGACTTGGATAGACATCTAATTCAAGGTTTTGGCCTGCACCAAAAAAAAAAAAAATCTTAAATATTTTGTGCGTTTGCAGACTGTCAGCCTTTTTTAGCATATCGCACCCTGTTTCAATTCCAGTTCTCTTTTGGCAGTGCATTAACTTCAGAAATTAGCACTGTAGGATCGTTTTGGGTGTTTTTTTTGGTTTGCTTGTTTTTTTGGGGGGGGGGGCAGGAGGGGTTGTGAGGAGAAGTTTGGTTTTAAAACGTAGTGCTGAGATGCAGAGGAAATGCTCTTTTTCCTCGGAGAGAAGACACAAAACAGTCTTAGCTTTTCTCCTCTCGTTCTTCGTAGGAGTATTTCGGAGTGAAGTAGAAATGCACTGCAGTCACTCTAAAAATGTCTAGTGGCATTCAGAGACATCTCCAGAGACTGCATCCTGGAATGTACTTGAAGCTTCCTCTTCACCTCCTGCGGGAGTCTCGTAGTATGCTTCCAAAAATTAACCTTCTTTCTGTGTACTGTCTATCTCCAGGGAACTACTAAAGTTTAGTACATCCAGGTCTTCTCTTGTATATGTATTTTCATTCCATGCAGTTTGCAGCAAGAGTACCAATGGAAAAAATAAAGAAATGAAAAAGCAGACAAATAGGAGGGCACTACTGGCCTCTTCAGAGATTGCCCAAATCTGTTAAAAGTTATTAGTGACATTGTGTGGCTATTCATTGTAAATGAATCCCCAGACCTACCTTTAATTCGAATAATGATGTTACACCCATGGTATCCAACCATCCACATGATTATTGCCATAGTGGCAAAACTGGAGTCATGAGGCCTACAGGTAGTTTGCAAATGGAGATTAGGAAATTTTAAATTCATAAAACGAATTATTTGCAGAGTTGGAAACAGAATTCAAGTATTTAGATTCCTTATCTATGCAGAATGGCCATCACAGCAAATAGCCTTAGGAAAGGTGCTGTAGGTCTCTGATGAAATATGGTATGTGAGATTGTTAAAAAATGTATGCCTAAAAGTGTGTAAGCACTT
This sequence comes from Tinamus guttatus, assembly GCF_000705375.1. The sequence goes on from NW_010587487.1 coordinate 175,645, forward strand.
CTTTAAGCAAAACACATCTCCTGCTAAATTAAAAAGAGATTTAGGGAGATCAGGTACTTGTAAAGGACATGAGAAGGAAGAGACCTCCAAGACAGAGTCACACATAGACTTGCAGAATTCTCTGCAATTTGGACCAGCCTTGAATTTCCCAGGTACAAAACAGACACCTTCAGAGAGGGTCAGAGAAGCATGTGCCCTACCTTATCTCACCTAGCGAGGAAGACTCTTCCCAGAAAATCATCACTTTGTCCTGCTGCAGGAAGTGAATTAGTGTCCCAGTCTACCCTCTAGAGAGAAGAAAGATTTATTCATGAACTAGCTCAACAGATATTTGCAAGTTGGGTTGGATGAAGCATCCGTCTTTTTCCCCGGGCAGTAGTAGATGGATTTCCTTTTGGCTTTCAACAGGAGGGCATCCTTCCGCCTTTAAAGAGCGGATGCAATGGATATAGATAACATTTCTGTTGCTCTTTTTTGCATTCCTACCTTTCTTCTTGCTCTCTAGAGTAATGCAGAAAATTAGTAAGGAGGGTGAAATAATCCCTTGCTCTTTACTGGATGAAAAGATGTAGTTTTAAGCAAAATGGCAGCTGGCCTGTCCATCTTCTTGCTAACAATAGCAACATACATTTCCATGCATTTATTAAAAAGGCTGCGTGAAATTGGAAGAAGTTGTTAGTCAAGAAAGAATGCCTGAATAAGCTGAGTCGTTTTGCTATGTCAGGACTGGTAGATGTTAACAGCTTGGTTTTCAGAGCCAAAAGAAGATCAGCTGGTAGTGAAAAGAATATAACAGTGGTTGCAGCCCAGCCTGGCTGCACCAGTTTTCACCAGGTGCCATGATCATGAATCTCAACAGCCAACTGTCAGTACTACCCAGCCTACCATGACAGACCAGAGGAAGTCTTCACTTCATCTTGGCATCAGGCAATGCGGCAATCCTCAGGGTGGCTTCTCGAATTACTCCCTTTTGCCTGGACTTTGCATTCCCTATCCATTTACACTGACCTCCGCTGCTGTCTGCTTTTCTTGTTCTTCACCTGGTGTCCAGTGGTGCTGCCTGGGAGGATGTCCGTGCCTGCTGCCAACCAAGGTGACCAGGCACGCTAGGGCGGCCCAAGTGCTATTGGGCCACTCTGCTTTTCAGAAATTTTCATTCTTCTCAGCAGCTTCTTTACCTTTATTTAATCCCTTGACAAATATTACACTGTTTTTCACTCTCCTCTCAGTTGTGCGTTCATTGATGTATTGCTGAATGTAAATTTTTGACTTGGCTGGCACAGTAGATTGCTTAGATCCCTTATTAGTTAGGAAGTGTCTACATGTGCATTCACATGACCATTTTGTTTCCTTTTGAAAGTAGTCAGTGTTTTTTAAAAAATTATACACTGCTCACAATACTTTTTTTTTTTTTTAAATGAATGATTGAACCAAAGCCAATGTTTCTGCAGTTTTAACTGAGCAGCATTAGAACTTGTAACAAAGATGCTCCTAATACCAGTTTGGATATAAGTTATAAGTCTACTTAGAAAGTTTGCCTATTTTTTTGGCACAGTCTCTGATACACACTCTCCAGTCAATCACACTAAAGTGCCTAATAACAGATGTGGCAATTAAGCTGAAGAACTCTGTCTCCTCCTTTAATTTTTATTACAGAGAATAACAAAGTACCTCATTAAATCCACGATCATAGACATTTTTTTAATTTGGCACACAAGTGTCTGTAAAAAGTAGAGCCCTGAATAGGGTGCCTTGTTACTAAAGGTGCTTTATCAGACAATGCTATGAATAGACTGTTTCTGTAATAACTGATATGTGCTCATGCTGCTGCTGCTCCTTTACATCCCATGCCGCAGAGATACAGATTTAAAGAATGCCACATGTGTCCTGAAGGATCATAATTTGGGGGTTTAGGGACCTGTGTTCAAGTTAACAAAAATGCAGCCTTGATTCTTCTGATTTCAAGTTACACCGCTTACAGCAGAAATTAGCACCACACACCACTTTTAGGAAGGTTTCAGATAACCTGGAACCAAAGTAAATTAACATACTTTAATAGGAGAAATTATCTTGAAAAAAAATATTAATTACAACCAGAAAGGTCTTCTTTTGATTGCTACAGTTTCTAAGGCAATTGCCTTCATTAGTTTCTTTTAATGATGAACCAGGCACTCTTTTAAAAAGCCTGGTTCATCATTAAAAGAAATTAAGCATCTAAGGATTTGTGACGTCTTAAGGAATTGTGGTAAGAGAACACTGAGACTAATATAAATCACATCTGGAAACTTCTATATGTAGTGAATGTTACTATGAATAAAATGCAAAGTTGTTTATGTTGTCATCGCTGGAAAGAAAACGTACTTTTTAACTACCAATCACTAGTATTGTCAAGAGTTTTATTTTGTAGAGTTTTATATTTATTCACTAAAGCACCATGTCTTTTCTCCAACTTCAACTACTTAGCTAAGAGTATAGTGAGTCTGTGTGCCTGTGCACAGGCAAGCACATATATACACATGTAAATGTGCAAAGGATTGTCCCAGATCCCTGGCTAGCTGAATTCATGTCTCTACTGTCTAGACAAGGAGACCAAGAATTAAAATCACATACCTACAAGCAAAGATTTATGACTTCCTGGATTTTTTAAAGAGGATAAAAAGTGTTCAGTGTAGATATCTTAAGTGTTCAGCTACTCCCTAAGCAGCTGTTCACCCTGTTATTTGTCTGCAGGTATTAGAGGGCACAGATAGGAAAATGAGACCAATTCATGCTATCACCCTGTAATATCAAGGAAACATGCAAATCAAGGTGGTAAGAAAAGGTCAAGGCTTGTAGAGAGAGGGGCTTGCAGATATAAGCATTGCTATCAGAACTGCAGATGGTTATAAGCATTATGAATGGTATACAATCAGACTAAGACAAAGTCTTCCCTCAAACCCCTTGGGGGAGAAAGTGAGATAAAACAGCCATCACTGAAAATGCACACAATGAGTTCACTTGATGGCATCTTACCGGGGCTTTTAGCAGTAGCATAGTAAGTGTGGTAAGAAGAGAGAGGAAACTGGGTGGGAAATAAAATGTGTAGTTGGGAAAATGGGTTTGATGTAGCATGTTATGGCCTAGAGAGCACCTTGCATTTACTCCAGCATGAAGCAAGCCTCAAAAGATGCACTGAAGGGAGCTCCCAATGTCGTTCAGCCACTTGACTATGAAATATCACTGTCCTGTGCATTGCCCATTCTCTACGATGGCCTTACCAGTTCAATGAGTAGTCTCACTGCAAGCTGTCCAGAATTCCCTTTGACTTTAAAGGGAACAGAGTGTGTCCCTTTAACTGTGGTTTTGTTCTAAAAATGAAAATTAACCATGCTCTTTGGTTTCGCATTCTAGACTTTTTCCTCTTTGAGGAGGAACAAAGGAATGCTACCCATCTAACCTTGGCAAATGCTATTATAGAAGATGGAAGAAATTAATGATTATCAGGTGGATGAAAACATTTCTGGATTCCCTATTTATTTCCTACCAGCCCCTCTGCCTGTTTATTAAGCCTAGAGACATTTTAATGGTACCTGCCATGGACAGATGAAGTGACAGATCACTGGGGATAAAAAATGGCCAGATGTATATGCTTGGCCAGATGTATACCCTTAAGGAAAGTTATTAAGTTATTAATCATAGTAGATGTTACTAGTGTAGGAAAAGCTTTATTACAGAAAAACAAGTTTAAAAAATGCCGTATCCATTTTTTAGCACAACTCTTTAATCAAATTAAAAGAAACAGAGATCTGAAGATGCCCTTTACAAAAGCAAATATGAGAAAGAGATATTGTGGATGCAACTGTGAAAACTGCGTGGTTGCTGACCATTTGCCTGGGACAATCCTGTGGCTGCCTAACTGCAGATTCCTTCCTTGCATTTCTGCAGAAATATTCATTTCTGGTTTTATCCTCTCTGGACCGTAGCTGTTGTGAATGTTATTTCTGTCACCTCAAGTACCAGCTACATATGCAATGTATCACTTCCAACTTTATACCATTGTACAGAGGAGTATAATCACAAGCCTTGGACAATTCCTTTAGCTTCATCTTCATTTCTGTACCTATTTCAAATGTGTTCTCCCACCTTTATTTTTTTTTTGTTCTTAATTCTTTTCAAAAATACTCTTCTATTTTTACCTTCCCCTACCACACACACAATCTCTCTCCCCACATATACTTCCATCTTACATTAGTCTTCCTCTTAACAGGCCCAGGTTCCCTTATAACTGATAAAATCCATCAGTCTGCAGTTCCCCACACTTGTGACAACCATTTAATAAATAAATAAATAAATAAAGCACATATGACACTGTCAGCTGTTTATACATTCTAATTGCTAATAAATTGTTATAATTTGTGAACAAATTGTTGCTAACAGTGTTTCAGAACACTTAACTTTCTAAATCATCCAAAGAACTTCCATTTGCATGGAAGGAAATAAATAAACAAGAAGTTGTTACTCCAGTTCACTCCCGGTTTCATGATTGAGACTGGTCATTGCCTATAAATTCTGAGCACTATGCTTTATTACAGACTTCAATTTTCAAAGATTAGGGGGAAAAAAAAGTTAATTAACTCTGTTGCCATCTTATTCTGGCAATCTAAGCAGCCTTTGAGCATTTCAATGCGTTACTTATCAGCTTTTCTTTCTACTTCCAGCAATCTGGTTCAAAGCATCTATGATTCATTGCACAAGGCCCTCCCATGTTAGCACAAATCCAAAACACACCAACAGAGGCATTATTTGGCGTATAAATGGAGGAGGAGGAGGAGCCTGGACCCCTGGACAAGATGCCCTGTGCTGAGAGGTGCTGTGTGTGCCCAGGTTGGAAGCTCTTGGGTGCCCGTCCACACGGCCATGCGCGTAGCAGCCCTGCGAGCTTGGGCCTGCTGTCTCACCCCCGGCCTCTGCAGCTCATGGCATCGGTGGTCTTGTCCCAGCCAGCCCTAATTCTTCGCAAACTACACCTTGCCCTATGTCCCTTTTCAGCGTTCTTCCAGAAATGGGGCCAGGAGTGTCCTCGTGGCTGCTGCACGGCTCCAGGACTGCGGCAGGGGAATATGCCCTAGGCAGCTCTGGAGGGAGATTTGGGCTGGTGCGGGGAGGAGGAAGAGCTCAGGGGCCTGCGCAGTGGGCAAGGCAGCACATGCCTGCAGAGATGGTGTGTTAACGTGCTGTTACCAAGTGCAAAATAAATAAATAAAAAATATAAAGTAAAGTTGCTTCGGGCAAGCGAAACTATTCTGCTGTCAGACAGGCAATTTGATCTCTGAAAATCTGCCCAAACTTTACAAAAAGTAAGACATGACTATTAAAGACTGCCTTTCTAAAACCAGTTTTGCTACATGCTTTTTACCCATATGGGGAGGAAGGAACCTACTCTGGATTCCAAGTTTTCCTGTCAATGTCAAGCTCCAGACTGCCATTATCTAGGAATTTGACCCTGAGACAGCCTGTGAAGGTTTTCAGTGATCTCTTCTGTGATCCAGCATTTACAAAAACAGTTAATTATAAATTCTTTTCAGGGACTATTTTCTTTTGTTTGTTCCTCCTCATGACACGTTACTTGTTTGTACAATCACATATGCTCTTCGTTCATTATTTAGCTCAGGGTAAAGGAACATTAAGCATCTTGAGGAATTTTCTTTGCTTTTGGTCAGAGGGCCAAATGTTCAAATAACAGATTATTTTTTCTGTAATCCCCAGATCAGAAATGGGTAATAAATATATTTACTTGACATGATTTTATGCAGTTCACTTAATGTTTCTTGTGCTAAAGAAGATGTATCAGACCTTGTATTCTAGCTGGCATTTCATCTTCTGAAAGTGTTCTTTTCAAATAAGTTAGTTTGGATTCTAGACAGCTTTAACTGTCTTTATTTGGTAACTTTTCATCTGCGTGGAAGCTAACTGGACAGCAAGGTTGGGCAAAAGATTTATTTGTTAACCATTCATCCTGTAGACTTCCCACGTGAATAGTCCTTAAGTGTACCGTTCCACATACTATAGGTAGCTTCTGCTGTCAGCAGTTGGTATTCTGAAGACCACTGCTTCTTGTCTGCCTGCAAATTTCTCTTTGTGTCTGAACAGAGCTCTGATTTAGTGGGCAGTGAAGTGACCCCATACTTGCGATGTTTGGCAGCCTGCCCCAGAGGAATAATAATGAGTCCATCTGCAAAGGACCTGGCACGCTGGCGTTTGTCTTTGCCGTGCCTCCCTGCCCCATTCAAGCTTGACTCCCACTGAACTTGCCTTCCTTCTCCTTTTAATACTGATCTGAGGGAGGAGAGGGGGATTGATAAACGAGTTCATCATCCTTGCTGGCTCACCGCCTATGGAAACTCTTGCTGTACAGAGAGTGCATTGCATGGGACCGAGTGAATTTTGTGGCCCAAAGACAGCCTCACTTCTCAGCAGGCCAGAAGATCTTACGGAAACTCTCGTTCAATCTTTTGCCATAAGACTAGATGCTGTAGAAGATACTAACCCAGTTTGTGGTGGTGTTGGATCAGCACTGTGTTTTTGGTCTCCATCACAGCATGGTGCTGCAGGGGACCAGCCACCAGAAAGTTTTCATGTTTAAGTAGAACTAAAGGATAAAATCATGCTTAGGATAAAATAATAATTACTATTTTTATTTTTAGAAGGAACGGCATAAACATGCCACCTGTGAAATGGTATCGTTACTTAAAATACCTTGATGTCATAGCTTCCAGAATTGCTATTTTCATGAGCTATGTAACCAATAAAGCCTGGTCTCCTGCAGATTTGTGAGCTAACAGTGGATTCTCTGGAATCTAATGATTTCAAAATTTATTCCTCTGTCAAGTTTATATGAAATATCCTATAGATTTGGAACTTAGTGGATGTGAGGATTCATATGTACGTACACAAGAGCTATGATTATATAAGCCTTGTTTACTTAGAAAGTGATGTTAATTAAAAAGACAAAAAAAAATCTGCATTGTTTAAGCTGGAGGAAAACTACAACTCATTACTGTTTCTTAATAACATAGTGCTTGGAGGAAAAAAAAAGTAACACTGTATGAAGATCTCAAGTTTGCGATATCACCGTTTATGTGCAGCTGAAAGAAAGAATATTTTCCATTAAAAACCTTTTAGCATTTGAGAAAGGATACCTGCCTTGTCCTGCAGGCCTATTTTTTTTTCAACTGGCATAACAGGCTGCCATATCCAGGTAGATCTGCGATCTGAAAATGCTCGGTAGAAGACTGAACGTAAGTGAAGAGGAAACCTGGAAGAGTTGTTACTTTTGTGTGCTAGTGTATGAAATCAGGAAATTACTACTCTGTTTTGGGGTGGAGGTTTTTCTGACTGGGTTACTACGTTTTATGGCTTGTCATTTATTTAGCAAATTCAGCAAGCAAGGTTAAGTTGTCATTTCCTAAAGGTATATTGCCTGTCAGTGCGTGTTTCAATGAGCAGTGAAGTTTGTAAGTAAAAGAGCACAATCTAAGAGGGTTAGATTTGACATTTTCTGTCTAGCAAAGTGTCTCAGTTTTGCCGAGTGACCTGTACTCCTCTGTTTTGAGCCCTTAGCTGGAGATGCTTTTGAAGTGATATATTTAAGTGGCCCAGGAAAAGACCAGTCACCTCTTCCGGGGGGTGGCTCCCTGTAGCACCTCTTATCAGGACATGCCCTGTTTCTCCTCCTGTTTTTATAGCTCATAGTTCCATGGGTTACCTATTGCTGGAGTAAAACCATTCTGCCTGTCTCTCTTAAGTTCCACCAATTTGCTCCCATCTTCCTGACACTATGCATAGTATGGTATTTATTTTGGGTTTTAAAGGCTGTAGCCAGAAGTACCATTACTTCTTTGTCCTGTGGTGGGATGCCTCTATGCTCAAGTAAAGAAAGAGTTTTAGCTGCTAGATTGTTTTGCAGATGCATATGTAATTTGTAGTCAATTTTCATGCTAGGTCTCTCTAGACATTGCTACCTTCCAGATAGCTTTCCTCTGTTAAATGTCTCTGCTCTAGATTATTCTCTAGCCTTTCACTAAAAAATCACTTTGTGTATAGTTTTGTTGTTTTTTTGCCTTTGTATTTCCCGATAATAACGGATGTGCTGCTCAATATCATTTGGGCATTTAATGGTGGTATGCTGCTAATGTTTTTTCTACAGGTTGCTGATAAAGCTGTTCTATAAATCCGACTCTTAGACTGATTTTTGGCCTCCTGCAGGACTGCCTTTTAACTTAATCATACTAGTGGTTATTTATATTTGCCTTGTTTATAGTTCTTTGTCCCATCTAAGGTCTGTGTGCTAATGTTGCTATTCAGGTTAATTCCTATGAGTTTTGTGAGTGAGAATTCATGTGACATAGTGTCAAGCTGACTTGCCAATTTCCAGAGGAAAAAAACCCGTCTGCTCTTCACCATTAATTCTCTAATGTAATCAATAAAAGCAATTGTTTTTTCATAGTCAAAAGTTAACATGAGACTAATCATCATTGACAAGATTAGGTCAGGTTCAAATTTTGCTTTTGTCTGGCACGAGAAGTTTAAAAGATGATTTTATAAACAAACTGTGCCCCTGCTAAAGGAGTTCTACCTCAGAGGTGAAAGCAGAATAATGTTCTGAAAAACACTAAGTAGGAAGTGAAAAGAAGAACCAGGGAATTCCTTAAGAGAACATCCTTACACGGTTCAAAAAGCTGGTATCTCATCTGGAGCTGTCACGTCCTTGGACTGGTAGCAGTCACTGTGTCTGTTATGCTGTCTGTGTCCTACTTTGGAGGTCATGAGGGTAGAAGAGACCTGCAAGGGGCTCCAGCAACGACTGCTTACTTCCCAAATTCTGTCTGAAAGTTTACAAATAATGAAGATAAGGAAGATTCAAAAAAAGAACGAAAGAAAAAAAAGCAGAAAAGAGAAAAAAAAGCATTTGGCATATAGGCAGGATAATGCACTGTAAATGTATTTAATAACTACCCCTGGCATTACAGCCCAGAGCAAATTGAAATACCTGTGCCATGTCACTGCAGAAAGACCAAAATGAGGGTTGTAAAACCTAAGAGTTACAATGGCAGACTACAAAAATATTGTGCAAACCTGAAGTTCCTCTTTTAACTGAATAGCATGTTTCTGCTGCATGTTTTATGTTGCAGTGATAAAACTGCTTTTGCAACAGGAATGGAAAAGCTACATCAGCATTTCCCTCAGTCTTGGGTCCTTTATGTCATGTTAGCAACTGTGTCTATTCTCTGCTGCTCATGCAGGTCTAATCCTCTTAATTCACCAGCAGCACTTGGTTTTTGCTGACCATAAAGTATTTCTTCACAGCCTTGAGCAACCTTTACTTTTATGTTTTGCATTGTTTTATCTTCCCCATTCCCCCAGTTCCACCAATATTTACATTTTGCCAAGGGAGAACATAAGCTACAGGGGAAATTCTGTGTGCTAAGCTGTGCTTCTGGCCCAGTTCTGGAAGTACTGAAAGATTAATTTGAAGTTGTGTCTCAGTTTTCAGTACTCCAGTACGTAGAGGAAAAGCTTTTGTTCTGGCTGTTTTCTTTCTTCTTTTTTCCTCCTCTTCTTTTTTTTTCTCCCTTCTTTGAATCCTGGCCTCTGTGAAAATACATCAAAACGAAGCGTCCAAAACTATCAACGTTGTTGATAGGTGAAAACACCTGCAAATGTCAGATAATGTTTAATGCTAAAGGTCTGTATTTATATAGTGCACTTACAGGCTCTTCCTCTACTTCCCAGAGAGAAAAATGTGGTTCATGTGTTTGCTACCATCATTTAGAGAAGTACCAGTAATTTCTGGGAGTGTTTGGGGGATACCTGTGCACCTGCTATACTTGTTAGTATATATGTTTGTTAGTAATTATAACGTGCCTTGGGGTTGTCAGCTGAATGTCTTAATATGACTGTTACTGATGACTGTTAACACCTCCATTTGATTTAATAAACATACCGTGAACTAAATTTCCTTAATTAGATTACATAAATGTAGGGGAGTAATCTACTGCTGCTCTATGCAGCTGCACAACTTTCCTGGTACATGTTCCCTGAAACCATGGGCCTAATTCAAAATCTATGGAAATGAAGACGTCTGTGAGTTACGCAGACTGTGGCCTCACTTTGCACATTTCCTGCCTTAAGAGTCCTGCTGTAGTGTGGGGAACCAGGCACCTTGGTAACCTGAAGTCTTTACCTCTGATGCTAGCAACCTGACATGTGAAGGGGCAATAAGATTTTAGCTTTTTCTAAGACATACTGATTTTGTTTAGTGGAAGAAAAAGCAGACCTGGCAGTAAAATGCCTTAGAATGTGTTAAATTAATTTTGGGTTCAAGGTCATCTCCTATTCAGAGGCTTCACTTGCACAGAAATAGTTGTACAGACTGGTTAGTAATCAGAGTGATTTTAAAATATGTTTTAAACCTAAACAAGGTCTTGTCACTGCTATCTCATCCAGCAGTTTTGCAATTTTGCTGTTTTAAGGGCAGCAGGAAACATGTCATGTTTATATGTGGACATCTTGCTGGGTAGCAGAGAGCATTTGGGACCCATTTGCCTCTTTGAAGTTGTCTTTCATTGAGGCGAATTGTGCTATTCACAGAAGAAAGCTTTGTGTGTTCACTGCATTGGAGACAGAAATTATACCGTATCTTGCAAGTCAGATTAGCTTTCTGTTCCAACTTTGACTATTTACTCCCTCCTATGTCTCCTAAAAACTTCTTTTTTTTTTTCAATCGTGCAAAGGCATACTCCGTGTGAGCATTTTCAGTACTGAAACCGCATGTACTATGTATGTGTAGACAGTGAAGATAATGGTATATTTTTGTGAGGAATAGTTTAAGCAATATATGATATAATAAGTGAATCTCTGAACAGGGTATTTTGGTGCAAACTGTAGAAGGCAAGAGTTAAATGAGTCATCCATGTTTTTTATTGCTAATATAAACACTTTAGCAATGCTAATCAGTTGTACTGATTTTCTGTTTTGATTTTCCTTAATAATTAAGCAAAAGATCTGGAATGCAATCAAGTTTTACACTAGGGGGTTCATGCAAATGATCCTTTTTTTTTTCATTTTAAGTTCTGTTAAATATATCCAAAAGGAAAGTTACTAAAGTTAAAATAAAATAGAGGAATACAGTTTACTGTCTGCATGTAATCGAAATTGCTACTTTCAATGAGGAAGATCATCACTTTCCTCAAATTATTCACTGAAAATACAGCTGCTTTAATTCCTTTTTAAACAACTGCACTTTGACTACTGTTCTGTGCCCTGTACGTGCAGAGAGACAGTTACGATGCTTGCAGAGCATGAAATGTTTTTCAGCAGCCCTGATTTTTCAAGAGGGATTTAGAAAAATGGGATCATCTCTGTTTTCTTAACCATTTCTCAGCTATTTTAATTTTTTTTTATGATTTTTTAAAATATTGACTTCTTAAGAAGGTACTGAAAAGTAAGACTATTTAATCTCCTTTTTCATCATCCAGTCAACTTTCTTCTCTTAAAATAAGCTGTTTATGTATCTTGCTTTATTCTGTTTTGTAACATTTCAAATAAGAAATTCGTATTTCTGAATAATGCATGAAAATATTTGTTTTATTTTAAAATAAACACTTTGATTAGAAATTGATTTTATTACTTACTACAAATTAATTTCAGCGATACCAGATTTTTTTCTTTATCTCAGAAGCTGCGTAGTGATAAAGTTTGTGTAAAAATGAAGACATAGGGTTAGAGGCTCATTGGGAGGAAACTAGCATAGCTTACGTTGTGACAAAAAAAAAACCTTTACCAGTGTTCATGGTGGCATTTAATGGATTGACGCAGGTTAGATTAAAAGCATTTCAGTATGCAAATTAAAATCATTTGTTTAAAAAAAAAAGAGAGAAACCTAGTCAAAGCATTAGGATAGCCTTTTGGGTTTTATGCTATAATAATAAATGTTCTGATGAGCAGAATGATTATTCTATTTGGTAATTGTACAACTGGCACAGGAGGGGGTATTTATGCAAACTATTGGGAGTTCAACTTAAAACGAGCAGGAACAATGCTGAATGCAGTGCAATTTTAAAGCAAAGTCATTTCAATCCTTCCCCTGATAAACTGGCTTGCATGAGAATTATAAGGTAGTTGTTTAAAGGCTCTGTACTGCTTTTTGCAAGTCTTGAGCACACTTAGCTCCTGCTTTTCAGTTATAAGCTTCCTTAAAAAACCAAATATAGTTACTCTGCCTGTGACTCATTTGTGTATTACTTTTTGTTCTTCCCGTGCCTGTCTGCCCCCAACCTTGATTCCTTTATGCATCCAACCTGGGCCGGGGCAGGCCTCACCAGCATCTGGAGCCAACACCAGCCTGTATTTTAGGCAGTCTGGAGTCTCTTGTTCAGTATGGACAAGCCATGGCCGTGTGGACTTGCTACTTACAGTTTATTGGGAGAGCAGTGTCTCCAGAAGCATTGCTTGTTCACTACCTAGCCATTTAAAAGAAAAATAAAAACCCAAATTTGAGTTGCCTGTGGCATGGAAATCATTCTGTTTTTGCTAGCCAATCTCACTGCACTTGTGAAGTACCCGTTGCTTTACATCATCTCAGCTAGGATTCCTGGTTTAATGGCTGGTAGTTGCAGCTCCTTTTTCATTTGTATGATACCAGTAATGTATTATTATTATTTTTCTTCTAGATCACCTTTTTGAAAAGATGGTTCTTCCTTTGAACTACTTCTTTGGCTTCCCTGCTGTGCTTCTATACCATTGGATGGGAGCAACTTTATCTCTGAACCTTGAGGATCCAAATGTGTGTAGCCACTGGGAAAGGTAATACTTTCTTTTAGAGAATAGATGGTACAGGTCTGATTAGCTTGTTCTGTTTCAGTTAATGCATTTCAAATGATTTAAAGCTTGCAGTTAAATGATGAATTGGGAATAATATTTTGTATCCCCACATTGGCAAAATAAGCTCAAAAGACTGTTTCACCCAGTGCTGAAATGCACCCGTCTTCATGGTAGGGGTACAATGCAAAAAAACTTTGCGGTGACACCAGCAACATTGCATTGCAGAACTGTCCAGAGAAAAGAAGTGAATAAAAATAACAGTTTTGAATTTAAATGAAGAGAAGGCTTTTATATATGCAGAATATAATTAGTCATATTGGAATGTGGCCAAATTTGATTATGCTGATTCTTTCCTTTTCAACGTTCCCTGAATCTAAATTAAGATTTGTTGTTTAATTTTTTGATGAGGTCAGAAATTTATACTGTACTGCTATAAATTCATCAGTCTAGTTAGTCCGTTCCTTCACCTGATTTCACATTAATTGCAAGTCGAATGTGCACAATAGGTAGGGAAGATTAAGCCACAAGCATTTGTTGTACTACTTTTCTTGTGTAAAGATTATAATAATGGAACTGTACTTTGTGGTCTCGTTATTACTTAATTATGACCATAACTGATCAGCTGGTCTTTGAAACAGGCTAACTGCTCATTTGAGGACTTGCATATGTTTCCTGAATTTGGGGTAAATTGTATTTTGTGCTTAAACACTGGGAGTGCTCCTGAGCTACTGCAGTTGTCGCTGTATCTTTGCAAAGAAAGTTGAAGCTCCTTTTTGTATTATTATTTTTTTTTCATGAAGTCTACGTACATAAAAGAACACTTAAAAGATTTTCCCCAGCAATCTGTCTGAGTTTCACACAAAACATTTGGGTCTCTGCCCGTACCTTTGTTTATAATTTGCCATATACAAAAGCATGAGTATCTAGTAGCTACCCTACTAAATACGTTGATCTTTACCTGCTTAATACTGTGTGTAATATTCATGCAATAGTCCAGGATATTATTGAATGCTATTCCTAGATCTGTATGCCTTCTGTTTACTGTCCTTATATATAAAAGCATGTTTGAGTGAAGCGGCAATAAATAAACTAGCCCACCCACTGACAGAGCACTCCTTAGGAATGAACTGTGACCGCAGCACAGGAAAGAGCAGGCCCTCGGAAAAACGGAAAGCGCAGAGCCCCGGCAAGCACCGCCAGCCCCCGAGCGTTCGCTGGGCTCGGGCCGACAGCTGGTGGATCAGACTTGCTTGCCTTTATATGGGCACAGGGAAACAGAGAGTAAGTTTTGGGGCCAACCTGGACGTGTTTTCTCGCAGTGTAGGTGATGACAGTAGCAAGACAAGGTTGTGGCTATTACCCTGTAATAGGTGCTAAGAGGTCAGAGACGCTGTAATCGAAAGCCAGGTGGGGTATATAATTAGTAAGTGTTTTGACTGGTCCTGGGAATGAGTGCTGGAGAAGAAACATACCATGCATTCCCCTATTTGCTAACTAACCCCATTATGCAATCAGGGCCTGAGTACTGCCAGCACAAACAGTCTACTTAAGAGTTTTCTAGGATAATTCAATATTTTTCTCTTTTGTAATGGAGCCCTGTGCCTTTTGCCTCACATATTACTTCACAGCCTTTAGGCTCCAGAGCACTATCTATTTCTGAAACACTGTGCTTGCAACTTAGCAGTAAGTAGTATTAGTTCAGTATAGTATTGTGGGAAAAAAAATCTCTATTAAAAACTAACCAACCAAACAAAAAGTACAGACTCAATGCTTTATAATTTCTGATTGCTGAATAGACTGCTATGTGGCATAATTCTAGTTTCAAGAATTATTACTTACATATATTTCTCTTTAAGCATTCAGTTCAGTACATTGACGCAGTTTTCCAGAACTGAGAGGTTTTGCTGTAGATATGGAGTTTTTAGAAGAAATTTCTCAGAAAATCCAGCCAAAATTTTCAGTTTTGTACATTAGTAGTAGAAAAAAACTATTTCTGTGTCTCCTAACTAGTACTTCAGTAGTACAGACTCCAGCAGGCCATTTGTAATTTGTAAGCGCTTATACAGTTTTGCTTGTGAGCACTGGATCACATTTTTATCAGACTCCTCACCTTAGGAAGCAAAAATCTTTATTAGAGACCCTACTAAGAGTTTATCGAGTCTCTGTTATAAGACTCTACTAGTTGTATGGTATTATGCATACTGTTAATGTGGGCACTCCTAGGTGGACTTGGCAAAAATGTGCTTAAATATGTGATTTGTTATCAGTTCTAACTACAGCTACTTTCCAGGGTTCTGTAAAAGACTAATCAGACTGTACTGAAACAAAAATTACTCAATAATCTGTCTACTTTCTCTCCCCAGTTACTCCGTCACAGTGCAAGAGTCATATCCACATCCTTTTGACCAAATTTACTACACCAGTTGTACTGACATCCTAAACTGGTTTAAGTGCACACGACACAGGTGATGTATAATCATTAATACTGCCAAGCTACTGATACAGTGGGCATTTGTAGAGGTTTTGTATGTTAAAATCAAGTAAAATATATAGGATATTTTAGCTATATTGACTAATTGATCTGACTATTATGCTCTACGATAACTGGCAAATGCATTTGTGTAGACCAAGCAGTATCACATATGTTTTATTGGCAGGTCAGGGTTCATCAACCTATGGAGTGCTAGTAGAAAAATGACAGATTAGGAAAAAATGGAATATACTAAAATAAATGCCCCCCAGATGTGGCAAAGAGTGCATGGTCAGAAATATTGTGTGAGGCACCTCTCTGCCTTCAGAACTCTCTGCCACTCAGAACTATACGTTCTGCGGAAAGTATGCACTACTTGCTAGAGAAGTAAATAGATTTACTAAAGGAAACTCCCTGTTGTGCCTTGTGAAAGGTAAGCAAGGAGTGAATGACTCAAAACTGGCTTAGACAGCTGTAAAAGCCATTTTCCTCAGGGATGAATATGCCCATAAGTGTGAATGATCAGAAGTGGGAAAGGTTCCCTGGGGCAGAGCAGCTGAGAGGAAAAGGCTCAGTGTGGATAGAATGTGAAAAGCAGATACTGAGTTCAAAGAGAGATTATACTTCTTTTTTTATTTTTATTTTTATTTTTTTTGCATATGGTTCCTCTTAGATGCGTGGTGCTCTTTGCTGAGAGTTCAAATTTGCTGAGGTATTGAGAGGATGTGTTTACTGCTGTGTGTAGTGTGTATTCAGCAGCCAGGAGAGACTGGGGAAGGGATTTGAGGTTGTGGTGAAAGCAGAGAGGGACAGTGCGGAGGAGAGCCTGCTTCTAGTAACGTTTGCTTGTAGCAGAAAGCAGCAATGCTTTGGGCACACCCTTGCTGTTCTTATGTGATGATTTCTCTTCCTGGAGGTTGTTTCTTCGTTAATTGATACCTGCAAACTAACCTAGCATTGATACCTAGCAAACTAACTGGTACTGACAGCCTTTAATCTCCCATGAGGGGTGCTTCATGGGGGATGATAATGCTAGTGATGTAATAATGCTTTGTGTACTGGTTAAGTACACTGGTACCCAATTTTTTTTTTACCTTTTTTTTTTTTTAACTGCTGTCTGACCACCCATGGAAATAGGGCCAGTAAGGCAGAATTTCCAGAAGAAACCACTGAGACTGATCTCAGCAATAGATAAATCAAGGTCTCTTTGTTTTCTTGAAGATTTTTGGGTTTTGCTATCCTTTTAATAATACTTAAAATATATAAGATACTTATAGACATCTAAAATGTGTAAAAACATAAATTGTTGACTTTCCAAATGGTATAAATTATGTAACAACCATTCTGTCTTTTTCCTCCAGAATCAGTTACCGAACTGCCTACAGACATGGCGAAAAAACAATGTACAGACGTAAATCCCAGTGCTGTCCTGGGTTTTATGAAAGCAGGGAAATGTGTGTCCGTAAGTGCCGTTTCTTTTTTTGCTTTGAAATTCTGTATGTTTTTCACCATGCTGGTTTGACTCCTCTTTGGAGGAAGACTTGTGGGATCTGAGTTACCAGGGGATCAATTATCCCATCAGTAGCGCACGTGCAATGCTCAGTGAAGTCAAATGGTGTTGTGCACGTGCAAATGACAGGATAATTGGACCTCAGATGTCTACGTAACTAAATTTGACATGATTCTTGCTAATGATCAGATCGCGCGTTTCACCTCAGACAGCACAAGTATTGGTGTATTTTCCAACACAATAAGTAAGCATTAAGTGCAAGACCAAAAGGGAAATAGGAGAGTTTTCTCCTCACAGAGGTCCAGGTCAGTCCCCTGTTCAGTCTGTCCTGTGTGTGCAGTGGCTGTAGGAGTTGCTGGAAGGCAGTGCTGCCTTTCTGGTGGTGGATCCCTCTGAGTCCAGCCTTCCTGGAGTCTGGAGGAGGGAACAGCTGTGCTCCGGGATGGGTGATGACCTGGGCTCGGTCTTCTCCTCTCTTCCGTATGGCCTCGCACAGCCTAGAAAGGTCTGGTTCTTAAAATCATATTCATCCAAGAATGCAGGAGAAAGGCACAACGGAAACAGTGGATGTGTTAATTCAGAGGCCTGAAAGTGTGTTACAAAGGGTTTAATGTAGGCCCGCTGAAAGGCTGCTCAGTGCTGTACAATGGGGGCTTTTTGCTGGTTGCTCAGGTGGGCCGGGGTGACAGCAGGGAGCTGCTGCTAGGTGAGCAGTTGTGCAGTGCAGTTTATCCTTGAATGAAATCCATTCACTAGAATCTGAAATTCCTGAATGTGTCCTTGTCCCTGCGAATGCAAATGTGTGCAGCGCGGACTCCAGCTATCCCTTTTCCAGAAGTCGGTGCACAAGGCCTCTCTCCCCGTCTTCTTCTTGAACAGTTAGGCTCATCAGAGATGGTTTCATGTCTGCAACTGTCATTTGCTATATTGACCTGTGCATATAGCTTTATTAATTTGCACGGACAGAATGTACACGCATTACAGTCGAAAACAGCTGTATCCTCTCATGTTTTTTGCTTCAGCTGTTCTAGTTGCAAGACTTAAAAACAATGTTAGAACCTTTATGAAGATTAACTGAGAGAGTAATTGAATTTTCTTCAAAATGTGGGGCCTTAGCAGAGCAGCATGCTGAGGGCAGGAGTCTCTGGATTGAAGGGGCTGTTCTCAGGACTTGTTACACTTCCTGATCAAGCCAGGCATGGTGAAATAAATGAAGAGATCAGCTTTTGGGGAGAGCAACAGCATGTGTCCTCATTTGGCAGCAGGGCTGGCTCCTCTTGCAAGAAGCTTTGCTTCATGTCATGGCCGCTGCTACAACACGTTTTCAGCCTAACTCTATAAACCTTACTCCCTTTTTTTTTTTTTATGAATTAAGGATAAGAAATACAAAGATATATTCATTGCTTTATTGTGTTCCCCGCCGTTACAATGATAGTTGTGCAGAATGTATGGATACACTTTGGAAATGAAATGTTTTGCAAAATAATGGATAACAAGATGCATCACTGTCACTACAGTTTGCAACTCAGTTTTAGGAGAAAACAGTGCAGTAGATGAGTCTTCTGTCTGTCTTTACCAATAAATAGTGCCTGAAAATTAGCATCAGTTGGTAGATTAAGTTCACTTATTCAGTACAAATTACAAATTAGTTTATTAATTTGTGTAGAGGTAGCTTTCCTGTTGTAGTGAGGTGCATTCTGGAAATGGCCTATAGGATTTATTTACATCATGGAAGATTATGCCTTGTGAATGTCGTAAGATGTCACAGGATCTTCATATATATTTTCATCATATAGCACTTCCTGGTATTTCAAATAAGATCTTTGATTTAAAGTATATTTCTGCACATGATTAAAAAAAACCCCAGTTTTTAAATGGGTTGATCTACAATAAGATTAGCAGCTTTTTTATTAGCATGTATAAAAATCATAAGAACAAAATTCTAGCTATATTGAGGTTATTACATAGTACATAAGATTATATAATAGGGTGATTATATACTCATGTGATTTATTATTTTTATTAATTAAACTATAGAACAGTGACTAATCTTATAAGAAATGTTGTGATTATGAGCCTCTTACATGAGTATAGCTTTTACATAGATAAAACATGTAGATATAACATGTGGTACATTAATTCCGTATAAATAGAGTAACATTCAGAGTATTATAAATAATGCAATAGTCTGTATGAATATTGTATTTTTATAAATACAGTAATCACCAAAATATAATAAATTCAGATTACCTGGATGTATTAAATTTTACTGATATTGCATAAAAAGATGTCAGTGACCCAGAAGATGCCCTTTTCCCTCATAATCTTCATGCTGAAGAGTCACAGCATGGGAGGAACTCAGTAATTAATACAGTAAGGCAAATACTTGAGGGTTTTTACTGTTTCAACCAGCTTTTTTTTCATAATGAATTTGTGCATACTAGAGTAGATGATGCCAGCATACACTGTGATGATATTGTTCATGCAATTTATGTAAATGGAAAATAAGTGGCATGCTGCTATCAACTGAGATCAACCTGTAAGGCTTAGTATTATGAGAAGGACTCTTCTAGATCATCTTAGCAGAAATATCACTGGCAAAAAGCTAACGCAAAAGATTTCTTAAAATGAGAATCCTATTGAAAAATGTACATATGTATGTACCCCATTTTTATGCTGAAGGATGAAAGATAATAAAATCAAATTGAAGTGTTTTTGATACCTTTTTTGACACTGCTGCTTCTCAACATATGAAGGATTCCCATTAGGTGGCTTTGTTTTTCCTGCCATGTGAATTCCTCAGTTCTTAAAGACTGTGTAGGATGTTTTTGTATGAAAAAAGCATAAAACATTTGTGGTGCTGTTGATGTTTTGCATTTGATTTGTATGTTAATTTGGCACCTAAATTTAGGAAGCTCAATTAGAAATTTCTATTGGCAAATGTTTTTAGAGGGCCATGAGACTTTAAAGCATGTGATGGTGAATGAAAATGTGTAATTTCCGTATTGAAATACGAGTTAGGACTCTGTAGCACAAATAGTAATGAGTAACTAATTGCATAGAAGTAGGACTGTCTAATGGTAGCTCCACTTCTCTGTGATGGGAAGAGAATTATGTGTCACTACCTGAAGGCATCGCAAGAATGTGGTAGCCTTATTTTGCTGAAGCCTCTAAGCATTGTATTCACAAGGATGATCAATGATCAACAGACAAACAAAAATATCACCCGGAATTTAAGGGGTTTATTTTTTTTTCAGTTCAATCTGAAAAGATGACTTTGAGTTCCTGTCAAGACAAAAGGTTTCTGTTGACTCCAGCTTCTCCTGAAGACTTTGACAGCTGAATCTAGTATTCAGTTTTCACTTTTTGGCAAAAATTCTATTTGCATTTTCTCTATGGATTTGATAGGTCAGCTTCTATATGGCAAGAGTACTACAAGCCTTTCTTGTCATTCACTCTAAGTAAAAGAGAAATGTTGTACTGTAAACTGCCAGACTCTGATACAGAATTTTAGCATTCTCATCCTTTAACTAATGCCATTGATAAGCTTGTGGTCTCTACAGTACAACACTACACTTCATACAACCAGCCTCTCAAGTACAAATATGATTACTGATATCCTCAAATGAATCTTCACACCTTTTACCTGAGAAATGGACAGGCAAGTAATAGCAATGGCATAAGCAGTATCAGAAGCAGGTAACGGTAATGCTAACAGCAGAGAGATCATACGACAACTTATATTTAGGTTGAGATATTTATGGGGCTGTAGGATCCTGCTTCATGTCTTTCTTTAGTTAAATGAAAGCTGCGTAAGAATACCTTAAATTGATGTATTACACCTATTGTTCATGTGCAGCCTTTTCTATGGTACAGGAATGTGTGTTGAATTGTTCCTGAACATAGAATGGAAAATACTGTTTTATTGTCTAATGCATGACTGAATACCACTTTCTAAAATAAGTCATCATACATAGAACAAAATGATTAACAGAAAGATACAATCTAACATGAAATACAAAAATGAAAATGTATTTATTTATATGTGAAAATACACATTCTTTTTGAGTTTTAAAGATATGCAGAGTTTATTTTGCATGAAAAGTGATGAATATTTTGTGCATATTTTAGTTATTTTAGCAGTTAAAGTTAATTCTTGTAGAATATGCAGGTGAGATCTTTTCCATTCCTATTTTAAAAGGATTTATGCGTTCAAATTTCCTTCAGAAAATTTGGAATATTTCTAAAGTTATAGAAGGTTTTTTTTCCTCCCCACAGTGGTAAACCTCTGCAAATTACTCTTTTTGAAGAGTGTAAGTATCAAAATAGTAGTGTAGTATAGTATTAGGAGGAATACAAAACACACAGAGTGTGTCATACACACCGAGTGATTTCGTTTGTTGGAAGTCATTTAACTTAAGGAAATAAAATGGAGATTTATGTACAACCCAAAAGAAGACCCAGCTTGGTTACTCAGTTCTTTCTAATAAGAATTCTCTATAAAATTGATAAGAATATTATTTAATAGGGGATTTCAGGTTTTAGCTCATTCAGTGGTGTGATGTGTTTACTTACAGCAGAAAGTCTAATTATGGAAATGTAGTTAATTTCCCTGGTCATTTACTCACATGGATAATTACGGGCAAAATATTTCAAGCTTTTAATTATGTTAATTGTTTTTTGTCTGGCTTTTCAAAATGAAAAAGAAAAAGCTGTAAGAAGGCATGCATAAGCTTTCATTGAAAATAAAAAATCTCATTCTTTTTCAAAATCTGCTACTGCAGATTCTTCCGTATCTCCTTTCAACCTGAGATACATTATGCACAATTGTCTAGATGTCTTTTGTAGTGGCTTGTGATTAAGCAACTCCATATCACTTTCATAATCACAGAGCTCAGATTCATAAAATGACATTCAGAAATTTCTAAGTAGGCAGTTCAGTTGCAGTCTTTCCTGAGCTCCTTTCCATTGTTGGAAACCAGTACAAGCCATGAGACTCGTGCCTGAAAATGACAACTAGACCTAAAGCTCTTAACGTGCATTACGCTTCTAGCTTAATCCCTTTGGTACGAGCTGCCTGTCTGAAGGGATGGAGCTCATGGAGATCTTACACTGCAGTACTCCTCGTAAGCTCTTGCAATGGTGCCGATGTTTTGGGTGCGAAATGTGCATTAGCAGGGCATTTTCCTTTGGTTGGCTACAAAACACCAGTTACTGCAGCTGGGATAGACACAGATCCTGGGGAGTCTTGCACCTCAGTTGAGGACTGGAGACCCTCCACCCTATGCCAAAAGGGCTGGAACAGGGATATGTACTGGCAGACGATATGTCAGTTGCCGGGTGCTCTGTAAGCAAAGGATAGCAAATATACCTCTTGATTTTTAAAAAGGAAAAGATGTGATCCACTAAAATATCAGCCTGCAAGTTTGATGAGGCAAAATTTTAGAGAAGGTTTTGAAGTAAGTGATAAGATACACAATAAAAAGAAAATAGGTTGTAAAAGCACATATGCAACAGTTAAGCTTAGATTTCTTTTCATATGGTAATTGATTTTCTTGACAAAGGAGTAAGATATGATTTATGCAATTTACTGGTGTCAGTGAATTTTTGGTGCTTATTTACACTGCTGAGTGCCACAGAGACTTTGTGCCACCTGCTCTTGCCCATAGATATTTTGTGTCTTATAGTTGTGTCGGAAACCCAGCTAAGGTAGGTTCTCTATCCCCGAAGGATTTTCATGGCTTTTCAGCATGTTACTTTCCACATGTCTTTCATCTTACACATTTTTTAGGTTTTATAGTTTTTTTGTAGGAAAATTCTGATTTTCTTGATGTAAGATGTTCACTTGGGTTCAGTTGCCAGATATCTCACAGTTAGCCCCAGAAAATGTCTACAAATATTTATTTATTTATTTATTTATTTATTATTATTTCAAAATAGGTTTTCTCTTATGTCCAGTGTCCAGGCAATCTTTGATCAGATGCATTTTGGGGTATTGAGAAAGTCTAAAAAAGAAATACTAAATATTTTATGTAAATTGTACATTTTTTGAAACATACTTTAGTTTTCTTTCATCAAAGTAAAGAATTCTTCTTCAAGATGGAAATGTTTGTATATAATACATATTTATCTTTTTAACATGTTTGATTGAAGATTTTTGAAGCAGTAATATTTCTGTGGTAACACATCCTTCAGTAGATCTGATCATGTATTTCTTACATTGTTAGAGGCAGCTGAGTTTTGATGTCAAAAAACCCAAGCTCATTCTACATAGAGTAAATGCAGAGAGCTAGTAGTGAGAATCATGTTCTGAAGAGTTATATTTGATCCAAGTTGTACTATAGTGGAAACTAAAACACTACTTAATTGACTTAAGTGAAGCTCATGTTAATTTAACTTGCCGTCTCTGAGCTAAGAATATATCTATGATTTAAAACACTGCAAACATGCTGTCCCTGAATTTCATCTATTTCACATTTCTTCTTTTTTGTTCAAGTTCCTTTTCTCAAGTGTTGTTTGTGTACAGGCTTACAGAGCTAAAACCATCTAGGAAACAGCCTGCTATGGTTTTACAGATTTTCACTTTTGTATTTCTTCTTTTCCTGTGTCACAAAATGTGCTATAGGGTATAGCTTTTCTGTGTTTAGTTTCCGTGCTCAAGAATTTGAATCCACTCTGTTGGTATTCACTAAGTTATTTACACATGTATATGCGCAAAGACACATGTGTGCACTGCTACCTTGTGCTATCTTACACATTACAGGAAAGATTTTACAAGACATTGGTTTGGGGGACATTTCAGTGCCCAAGGTGGTATTTATTAGGCAAGATTTTTTAAAGATGCAAATAATTCATGTCTATTTGCAGCGCTAATGGAAAATTGTGCTGCATTATTTAAATTAATTCTTTTCATAGTAAATAAAGAGGACAATGAAATAGTTTCACATTAGTATTTTATATTGCGTGCTATTTAAAATAAATATTCTCACTGTTGATTTCAGACAAAGATAACTTTAATGTACCACTGAAATATAGGTTATTACAAGTAAAAATTGAGAAGGAAAATTTAAGGGTGTAACAACATGTGGTTATCAGTCTGGATCCAAAGTAACTGAAGATTTTAGCAATACATATGGTTGATCTCTGTGAGGCTTTCATTTTTCTGGGCCACATAATATATAAAGACATCCATCCTGACTCATTGTGTGTAATTAGAAAAAAGTCATTGCAAATGTTTGTCCTAATTACTGTAGGGTATTTTCAATAGATCCAGAATAACACAAAACAAAACATATTTAACCCCATTACATTTCTTTTGCAGACCAGCCTTCTGTTTTTTAGCATTATTGACCTCCCATTCTTTGGCATACTGATCAGGTTCTTGTCACGTTTTTTTTTTTTTTTTTTCCTGAGAATATGCTTGTCCTGGGCATATTTTTAAAGCATTATTGTTTTTTGAATTTGATAAAAAATATTAGTACGATATGTTTTGCAAATTTATGGCAATTTACTGATGAATGTGATGTCAACAACCTGTGTTACTAGTTGTGAATTTTTCTGTGTCAGTGTATTGCATTCTGATTTAGTTACAGCTGTATACTGGGTACAGAAGAAGCCATTTGTTATTTTCCTTGGAGTTTGAAACACGTCTTATTTTAAAATAAGCTCAATAATGAAAAAACATATGCTTGAAAATAATCATAAAAATTCGCATTAGAAAAATTAAGACAATTTACTTAGCACTTAGAATAAAGGCTGCAGTGATTCATAAGTTTTATATTCTATGCCTAACCTTAATTATTATTACTGTTTCATTGTGTTTATCTGAACTGGGCAACCATTCACAAAAATCAATATGAAAACACTGGTGTAATGTGAATAAGAGAGAGAGAGAGAACCCGTTGATTTTGGATACACAACTATCTCTTTTTGGCTTTGTATGAGAGTTCTCTTCCAACCTGTATTATTTTGTGTCTCAACTATTGACTTTGAATGTATGTTATAGTCTCTTTGAATGTATGTTATAAATGTTATACATTTATGTATGTATTTATTTGAATGTATTGTTTAAATGCAAAAAAGTATGTAAGTTTCCCAACATCATTTTAGTTGGAACCTTCAGAATTAGGAAAATGAAAGACATGGAAGTCGGCAGATGTATTTTGAAGCAGTGCCATCAAACATTAATATGTACATTTTGCTTTTGAAAAATACTTGAGCCAATAGTATGAAGAGGTTGGCTTGGACATGTTTTTTCCTAGGAGGAGGAGTTTATTTTATTATTTTTATTTCTGTCTCTGACAGCTCACTGTGCTGATAAATGTGTCCATGGTCGTTGTATTGCTCCAAACACCTGTCAGTGTGAGCCTGGGTGGGGAGGACCCAATTGCTCCAGTGGTAAGTTCTCACCTGCTTCTGCCCATCTTGTGTTCCTTTTCTGGTGTTGTTCTCCCTGTTGGACAGATTGCCTTCGATCCTTTGCTCAGGCTACAAATCAAGGGGCTTGGTCTGAGTTATCAAATTACTCTGCATCATCTGATTCTTCTTCCTTTGCTTAAAACCACATCATGTGCCAATGCTAAAAATTGAGACTTCTTACTGTGCTTTGAAACATGCCTGATAGTCCAGAACTTAGTATCTGGAAAACATACATTGGAACTGTAAAATTTTCTCTGTTTTTTCTTCTGTGATGATGGTGAAAGATTATGTTTAAAAAATAAAATCAAAGGTTTCCTCATAACCACATGGGATGGTAGGGAGGGTTGGGTTGGTGTCTTCCATGCTTGGCCTAAGTCTCTAGTTGCTCACAAGTCAGTCAATGATCAGGCTTAAAAAAACTATGAAGTCTGAGGCATTGCATATAGGATACAGGAACAATGCAGAACAGTGAAAAGTGAAGTCCTGAAATAAGAGTTGTAATGATAATATATATATATTTTTTTCATTATAATGCTTTAGTTATTCCATCTTTCTGCTCCTATATGCGCTGTCTTTGGAACTGTCATCTTCAGGCTAACATTGCAGACATATTTGTCATTACGATTATGTAGAAATTAGGTTACTGCTGGTGACTATGTATTTGAAAGGGATTCATTTTAACCAGTGATTAAAAACAGTGTTAAGATTATATTTCACAGACCATATAAAGGTCACTTTGTAGGACAGAGCTGGTATCTTGCAAAGACAGATTATCATCCAAATATTTAGAAGAAAGGTGTTTTATTGTGCAGCATAGAATGAGGAGATATTGTTATTTATTGAGATCTTCAAATTCTGAGCTCCTTGAAAGGGCATTTTAAATAGGGCAGGAATCTCCTTTCTTTGGGAATAAACCTTCCTCTCACAGGATTTTCTAGAGTCCATTTCCCTCACCTATGTGTTATAGATCATTTCAAACAGATGGGCAGCACTTTTCCTGTGCTTCTTCCCCAGTTCACTGCCTTTGTCTGCTTGTCCCAGCAGCCTCAATAGCAAAAATACTTTCTGATGTGTATACACAACAGCCCTAAACTGAAAGAGCCTTTGTTCGTGTGCCTTTGAACAGCATCATCTCTTGAGAATTTTGTGGCCCTCTAAAAGGTTCTGCATGACATTAGAGCTACCTTAAACTGCAGAAAGTTGTTACAGATTGTTGGTGTAGTCTGAGGAGAAGGGGGACAAACTGATGAGGAAAAGAGTATTTTCATTCAGACGTTATAGTGGGATTAATTTCAGAATTTGTCTCACTTTCACGTAGGCAAAACTTGAGTAAGATGTTACTTTTGCTGCATTGCTAAATTTGGAGAATTTGCTGCTCTTTGTTGCCTCTACGTGTCATTTTTCTCCCATGTGCATGAGAACTACAGTGGCAATGAAATCAGAAAGCAGGGGAAAATATTGAAAAGAAGGAGGGATAGCTTTTCTCTAGAGCTGAATTTTATCACTGCTTGCCCTACATAGGAGATAAAGTCTTTCCCTGCTTTTCTTTAGTTATATTTTCCCCATTCACCACTTGATTTAATTTTGTAAAGAGAATAGTTCATTGAGACAAAAATGACTTTTTTTTTTAATTTTTAAGAGCAGTTTTGTTGATCTAGCAAATTATTCATTCTACAAAAATCCATGAAAACTGTCATACTCTAATGATATGTAACATATAAATACTTCATTGCCTAACTCAAAAATAGAAAAAGAACAAAGATTCTTTCTTTGCAAGACACTACAAGCCAGTGTCTTCATAAGGCACTTAGTGGTTACTGATGAGCAAATAAAACACTGACACTGAAAGGAAGAGATTCTCCTCTAAGTGTTAGAGGTATTAGGCGAACTCTCTGGTTTAATTTAAGCTAGTTAATTTTCATGGCCTCAATGTTGGAAGCAACTCTGCTACATTAAGCACTAAACTTTTAGTGAAGTTGCAGTACTGAATGTACCCTCCCCAGATACTATCCTTTCTCAACCAGGATTGATTGTTGCCCATGTGTAAGAATTTCATCTACAAGTATTTGTGAGCAAATTAAACCTATTATATGCATTGATCCATCTGCCAAATCCTACAACCTGAGCTTGATTTTAGCTATTGTTTCTTAATTCTCTTTGCCGCTTTGTTTAACAGATTTTTTTTAACCATATACCATGACCTCTGTATCACAGTGGCTTTTTGGGTGGTAATTGCAGACAAGCACTACAAGCACTTCAGAAGCGCTGTGATGTTCTTTCTAGAAATGACAGAGTAGTTGCATGGACTAAAATGGTGTATTGTACAGTAAAAGCTGCACAAACAGCTTTCTTCCTTATCTTTGCCAGTGTTACCACAGTGTGATATGGCCTAATGGTCTTTCTGGGGACTAAACTTTTTGCAAGACTTTCATTTATTTCCTTTGTGGCAACCATTACCTCCTTTGTGTGATGAGTTTTATCCTGTTCCTAACAGTCTAGGTCAGTGGCTGCTTTCAATTTAGAGACAAGGATAAACATTTGAGTACTGTATCAGTGCCTCAGAGGCTGTCCTCATTCGCTGCTTATTTCTAGGCTAACTCATAACCCTTTATCCCCTGTCATGTTCTGCCTTTTTGAAAACCTTACCTCCTACCCAAGGTGAAAATACAAATGAATGTGTTTTTATGTGAGTAAAACTTGAGTGGTATAGTATTACTTTGGAGAATATTTTCTGTAGGAAATGTGTTTTTTCACCATGGTTTTTTTCCTTTTTGAGCAAAGGAATAATACTGTATTAAATAGTGTTTTCCTGCAGTGAAATTCAGTGGGACGTGATGAAGGAGATGCTGACACAAAAAAAAGTACTGCTTGGAGTGAGGTGTCATTCATTTACAAAACATTTCTGTTCTAGTGGAAGGGGTGGAATTCAGGCGGAATAAGTTATTCTAACATAGATTTACTGACTGAACATGATACATAGATCAATGACAAATGAGTGGACAGAAGATACTTTGAATCCATCCCTTCAGGTGAGTGAATCGGACACCATGCTGTCATAACCACTTTGAAGAAGTCTACTGGATATACCCAACACTTCAGGAATATAATTTTATCACTTCTAGACTGGAGGCAAGAACAAAATTTAGAAAATGAAACAGTGATAAATATGCATATATTTGTAGATACAACACCAAAACATCCAAATAGATTGAAGGAAAAAAAAAAAAAGGAAGCATTTGTCTACTAAATTGGATTATTTTTTAATTCAGATATGTCAGATTGGATTTCAATGTATTATAGAAGCATACTTGACTGCAGATTTTGTATAACAAATCTACTGTAAAAGTTGCTACCTATAATCACAGTTGGCTCTCTACAAGCATAGAATTGATCAAAGCATGTTTCCCCTTTGTAGATTCCAGTTTCTGCTCGTTTTCTGTCTCATTGTTGGAACAGCAGTAATACATAATATATAAACTTGATGTTCTGTTTTGAATACATGTGAAAGTTAGATACACAAGCAGCCTGGTGTGGACTCTTAACAAGAAATCAGGACATTCACTTTGTTTTTCTTCTTGTGCCTAGTAGTCCACAAATAATTCCTTCAGAATCAATAGGACAGCTTCTGTATAAACTGGAGCAGAGGCAAAATGCCAAAATCAATTTTACACTGGCTCCTCTGAAAAGGTTATAGCCTTTTTGATCCCCAGCTGGCCAGAGCAGTAAGGCAAACAGGGAATGACATGTATTTCTCTTTTGGGCCACAACAAGTATGTTAGGATTGGCTGTGGAAATATGAATAGGCTTTTTCTGTTTTATTGTATTTAAGTAATCTCAAACTTGTTTAAATGACTGTATTTTCATATGTAATTTAATTCCACTGGTGATTACAAGAGTTTCTTTGGGACAGTAGTCTGATGCATAGGGCTGGAACAGGTGCAACTAAGGTATGATTTGGTTCCAGGATTTTATAAACCATCAGAAAAAACAGCCTGGCTGCTTTCTATAATATTGCAGGTTGGGTGTTTAAAGCTAGCATTTCAGAAAAAAAGTACTTTTCAACATGTACTTTTTAAGGAAACTTTCAGGACATGGTAGCTCTGCTACTGTCCAATTTCCTTTACTGCCTGGGTGCTTGTAAAGTTTGTAAATTCCATGGAAATCTCCCTGTTTTCTTCATGGGACTTGGCAGAGATAGTTGATGGCAGAAACTGGATCCCTTGGCATACTTCCTGTGAGACACTCATGTGAATTACAAACACAGTTTCTCAGTGAAGCATGTAGTGCCCATTAACCCTGACGAAGTGGAGCTGGGCATGTTTTCTGCCACCACCTCATGTATTTTTGCAGTGAGAGCAGAGATAGCCCTATAAGCTCCGGTAACAGGCAGTGAGCATGGGAAGGGCTTACTAATTCTGAAGCTTGTGAATCTCTTCAATTAAGGCCTTGCTTTCTGTTTGTTTTTTTGTTTGTTTGTTTGTTTGCTTGTTTCCAAAAGCTTTCTAAGCTTTTACAGAGCACTGTAAGCATATACAGAGCTTGCAAGGTATCTTGGCTTGCTGATCATCAAGTTTTAAAAGAAAAGCCATTATAGGAGTAGATGATTGTTGCAACCACATACTCAAACCAAAAATGCTTAATTTAAATGCTTAATTTACAGAACTTTAACTGGTAAATGTACTCATGAAAGATCAGATGCAAAACTACTTGCTTTATGGACAATGCAAAGAAATAGCTTATTCAAATAAATGTAAAACTCCCTTCTTCCAGCCTTCCAACTGTCCACAGAGGCAAATATTTGCAGTTAACAAAAGCTGACAACAAGTCATAAAAAATAATCCTAGAGTTATTATTTTTAATTTTTCTATTATATACATATCTTATATACATTTGTCATGCACTCGTGTTTTTTTTAGGTTTTGATTTTATTCTGCTTTATCTTTTCAATACTGGCTTCTTTAAGTTTGAGGGATATGAAGAATAACATTTTTTATTAGTATAAAAATTGAGTTAACCTTCAAATGGTTGGAAAAAAAGGGAAAAGGCTAATTTAGGGTCTTTCAGTGAGATATGTGCAAATTCAGGATTATGGGCAACACTTTGCTTTATACAGTACGGGTTCCTATTATTATAACTATATTATTTTAACAGGTTTATCTCATAAATAGATAAATAAAACACAAAAAACCATCTGTTTGTTTTCCTTAACGATTTTCCAACCTTGGTTCTGATGTCCAAAGCACTTCAAGAGCTTTTTGGAAAATATGGCATATGAAAGGTGTCTTTTGTAGGATCTGAAAAATACATTTTCATTGTTCTTCCACTTCACGGACCAAAAGGCTCTTACAAAGTAAAAAAAAAAGGGGGGGGGATTAAAGCTTTGCATCTTGAATAAAAGTACTTTCTTTTATACAAAACAATAAGAGAATGAAAAATATGCCACAGGCTAAAAAGCCTACAATGTAACAAATGAAATCAGATAGAAACAAAAGATTGAAAGCAAATCCAGATTTAATAGAAAGTGTGTTCTGCAAAAAAAAAATGCAGTATGCATTTCTGTGTCTGGGATGTCGATAAAATAAGTATTTTGCTAAAAGACATTTAGTAATAAAATTATTCTCATCAGGAAAAGATATATTTGTGATGTTTATGTGCATATAATTGGCATAACATCCCGAGGTGACCAGAACAGAGGATATGCACAAATATATGGGGAACAATCACATGTTATTAAATCAAACATTTAAGCTTTTCTAAATAAGTTTCTAGTAGAGGATTCAGTATGGCTGGCTTTGTTTTTCAGGCTTTTAAACTCCTCTGAGAAATTTTTTTGCCATGTTCCAAATTTACATTCTTGTATCCCCAGCTGACGTCCTTGTTGATGTCACCAGTGGCTTAATGCGTCTTGTCAATTTTTGAACACACTTGAGTGTTTTGAGTTCAATAGGTTTTAAAATCAGCATAGCTTGACTTTTATTTGGTTTAAATTCAAGTCGGAAGAGTAATTATTCTGTTCTGCAAATGTATGCTGCAGGAAAAGAATGACATCAATTTAAATCTGCAATCAAGCCATAGGATCAGAGAATAATTACAAGAATATTCTGTAAACTTTTCAATAAGGATAGTCTGGATTTAGATTAGTGGTTACATTCATCTATTTGTTATGATTTTCACATTGTGAATTGATGAATGTTGTTCTGACCATTAGTTGAAGTTGAGATCATTAAAAGGACTACTATCTGGCTAAGATCTTGATATTTCACTCTATGCTTAAGAATTCCACATCAGCTAATTGAGCATACTGATATGTACTGAGGACACACCAGTGGTTGATAAAGTAATAAAATACTTTGGCAGGTTAGTTGTGTGGAGATGAAAGACACATAGTACATTAACATAATATATGGCCCATGGAACTGTTGTTAGTGGTGAAAACCTTCCTTCCAGACCTGAACATTGATGCTGATTTCTGACAAATTTTTAATCTAGAGTATGAAATAAAGCATATCTTCCCAAACCTTCACATTGTAGATAACTGGGCATATATTGGGCAAAAACCTTTTCATGCACGCAAAATACAATAATATCTAGTACATGAATTAGAATTGAACTTCACTTCTCCTGTTGACACGTGAAAGTTAGGTCGGGACATCTGTAATTTATGGAGGAAATGTTAAGGGTTCACCTGGGTGTATTTTCTCATGCAGGTCCTCGGAATAATAGATGTGGTGACTGAGTTCATCTGTGAATTGAAATATGGCCTTCAAAAATGTCTTAACGTTTTGTTGTGAATGTGTTATTAAGATTCAGCAGGCTCTACCTATTGCCTCTTGGATACCTAAAATATTAGTTCCAGAAATATGTGTTTATATTAGGACAAACAGGTTTCTTGTTTCAGAAGATGAAGCAGGGTATTTTGACAATTTTAGGAGAATTTATAACAACAAACCTGTCAATGGGCTACTCCTTTGGATAAATCAAAGTTTACTCAGTATTGGCCTATTTCACTTATGCTGTCTATTTTTTTTTTCTTTTTGATCCCTGATATTGCAAATCACGTAAGAACCCTCTAGAAACCTTATTTTCTTCTTATTTATATTCTCTGTCCCATAAACGCTTGACCAAAATTTAACAAAGCATATTATCTATTTTAGCTGTAGATGATGGTGATGAGTGAAGCAAATGTGGGCCTCACTGCTCTCTCTGCCAGAGATTCACTGTCTCATTCTGTTAAAAAAAGTTTTGAAACAGAGAGTTGCCTCTGCTGCAAAGAGCTTGCAGTAGAAGGAAAAGGGAGGAGATGCACACTGAATTTGAAACATATACGGATTGAGGAAGGAAACAAACCATAATAATCAGTATGGCACGTAGTGATTTCAGCATACCTCCTGCTTACCCAGAACCAGCTTTCTGTGGACTGCACAGCAAAGAGGAGCATAGGGATGTGGAGAGCAGCATGGCAGGTTTATGGGTAGGCTGTGGAAAGCATGTGCCAAGTGTTAGTGGCAGCCTGAGGAGAGGCAGAGAAGCTGATGGTAGGAAAATTTAACAGGGGGACGGATGTCATGGGCAGTTTAAATGTGGAGGCTGAACTTGGATACTGAATGAGAAATGATAGATGAGCAATAGACCATAAAGGCCATGAAAGTAAGGACAAGACAAGAGAGATGTGAGAGTCAAAGGAGGGATGCAGAGGGCAGCGTGAAGATTTAGTCTTGTCCTTGATGTGACAACCTACAAAGCAAGGAGAGGTCAGTCAAAGATGAGGTTGAAGTTATGGGCAGTTTCAGTTTGTTTTACATGCCTGAACAAGGAAGATGAACTTTTACTTGTTAGACATTGTTACACCCTTGAACCCATCTAAAGAAGTTGTACTGGAGTTTTGAGGAGACAGGGGGATAGGAATTCTGCATGTTTGCCACTGTTTTACTGAAGTGCTTGACAATATTGCATACCAAGTGAGGGGGCAGTTAGCTCACTCACTCAGTTTCTGCTTTTTGTGGTTCACTCTGTTTCTGCTATTTGTGGTAGTGAGAAAAAAAAAGGATTTTTCTTCAGTTTTAAAAGCTCATGAAACTACATTAGCCTAATGTTCTGTTAGCTGTCTTCCTTGCTTCACAACAGTGGCATGTATTTTCACAAGAACACATCAGTGTTTTGCTGTATAGACAAAAAAGATCTGTAAGCCAGAATAAAATCTCATTCTCTTGTCTTGGTGCTGCATGTAGGACAGCTCCAAAAAACATATTAAGAAAAGTTCCTGGACTTCTTCCCATTTACCTCTTCATTAGCAAAACAAAAAAAAGACAAAAAGAGAATAAAGATTTTTAAAAAATGCAATAAACATTTTCTACCTTGAGTATCATGTTATAAAGGCAACTGCTGCATATCTAATGGACAGTTGTAAGTCAGAGCTTCTTCTGAAATAGTCTTTTGCTTGATTTGATAGCCTTATTTTGTTCCCATTATATGCCTTCTTTTGAGAAGTACAGAATTGTAAGTGATTAGGGTGGATTCGTCAGGAATAAACTTACTCATTTACACTTCCCTCTTTGTGTCCTTTCAATGAAACTGATTTTTAAAAAAAAGAACAAAAACTTGACATTTTGTTTAAAATGCTTTTGTTTACATATAAGGAGCAAGAAAAAAGTTAAAAAACTCTTCAAATATGTCTCTAAATTATTATACAAATTTGTGCCTTACAGTGTAAAATATCAGCGCTCCCTGCATCCCAATTTTAAAATCTCCAGGAACTCACAGAAACCATGTGCATAAAAATGAGACCAGCCTAGCATAGTAACAATGTGCATTAAACTTATTATAATAGCAAATGCACAAGTTTAAATCATCGAAGATTTTACAGAAGGCCCAAGAATGAGACCAATTTGCATCAGTGATTTTCATTTCTCCTTTTGCTTCTTGTACGTGTTTATTTTACACTTGAATCCATGGGTCTGTCTGTTTCTAAATTTGTCATTTGGCCCTGAGCTCTAGGGAAGATTTCTAATCTGTTTGTGTGTTGGTAGACAGCTATTGTCTTAGAGTTTTTTGAAGTACTTACTTATTTTAGATGAGAGTTCGTACAGTGTAATGCACTTATTCCTACAGGCAAGCCTTCGCTGTCACTGAGTGGTTTTTTGAGAGACAAATTTCTGCCTCATATGTGTAGCATTGTGTCCTGTGCACACTATGTACTGCCATGGCTAAAAAGATATTCCCAGAGGTACAGAACTTATAAAAAGAAAAATGACATCAGTACCACACAGTGTTAAACATTTTTCTTTTTTTCTTTTTCTTTCTCCTTTTTCTCTGCAGTCTAAGATGGAAGCAGAAAGAGCGCAGTGAGTTTCCTGCAAAAGCTGGTAGTGAGCAGTATATAAATTGCTCATTCTGCAATTTAAATAGGTAAAATGTGGAGGTGAATATTGTGTATGTGAAAAGGGAGAGAGCAACTTTTGGAAGAAAGCTACTCTGCATGAAACAAAGCTGCATCAGCCAATTCTATATGATGAATATAGCAAATTAGCTGCTGGGTTATGGATTCTGTTGCATCATTCAGTCTCTTCCCAAGAATTAGTGGGGCTGTGTTATGCTATCCATTGCTGGTACATAGGACCCTCTTCTTTTTGTCTTTTTGTCTTTTTTTTTCTGGTTCCCTTTCATATATCCCTTGCATTGAGGCAGATGATTTACAGCCTCAGTAGCTGACACACGTGCGTGTGTCTGTGTTTGTGTAGGCGCACGTGTACGTGACCTTGGTGCAGTCGGGGCAGGCGGAGCAGCTATTCTGATTAAACTCCAGCTGACAGTCTGTAACCCGACAACAGTCATTAACTCCAATACTATCCATTCCACCACATTAGCAGCTGTGCAACTTCCAGCTTGGCTTTCTGAATACTAGGAAGGAGCAGAAATAGTCTGATGTAATAGTTGGTAAATTTAGCCTCCAAAACTAATTAAAAAATAAACAGAACTTGCCACAGAACATTGCTACCCCTTGGCCCCTTTCTTAGCAATAATCTAGGTATCAGTTTCTGACAAATCACTTTAATTTCCTATGGGCACATTATTGATTAGCAGTCAAAAGGCAAAGAAGCAAAATATGGGATTTATCCATCTTGTTCAGAAATATTATTTATTCCCATTAATCCTGCAAATTTCCCCACAGCTCTGCCCATAACTCACAGTTAGATAGTAGGCTGGTGACAGACCTTGTGTAATGGACTATGGTACAGCCAGGCTCTCAAAGAGCCAGGCTTGTTCTGGTAGAGTGCTTTGGCATTGCGCTGGAGGGAAATAATGATGTAGTCAATATTTGTTACCCACCTGGCCAGTGCCAAGAGGCTGATCAGGAGGCTGGAAATCCTATTAGCAGACATACGATGCTTTTTATTTTAATGATTTCCTGCACACATAATGAGAGGATTGTGCCAGGAAACTAATAAATTACCATGTACCATGCGGTACATCATGCTCTTGCAGTAAAATAGTCTAGAAAGGTTCAAGTTCAGAGATGGAGCATGATCACTTCTGACGTCAGTAAATCTCCAAGAGACAGCAGTGAGCGAGAGGGGAGCAGGCTGGAGACAGGGTTTTTGAGAAGAGCCGATGGAATACGAGGCTTCCACTGCTTCTGGCGAGGCGGTCTGGGCGCCCACTGGGGTGGCAGGTACGTGAGGGTAGGAGGATTAGATCTATATGGCCCTGAGACTCGTTACCCGGCTTCTCCAGACAGCTATGTGAGTGTTTTTGGACCCCGTCAGATGTTCCAGGTAAAAGCATATGAGCTGGAAATTATCAGCTAAGAATGAGTCCTCTCTTGTGTGTCATGTCTTTATGTCTGAAGTGGGCTCCGGCCAGGTTCATTGTTGTCCGAGTTGTGTGCTGGAAAGAGTTGTGGTCTGGTGGACAGTTTGAATACTTCTCTTCATCAGACAACCCAGGGCATCTTTTTTTTTTAAGCTCTTCCATGGGGAATGGCTGAACTTTTTTTTTTTTTTTAATCTGGAAGCAGAAAAACTTTTTTTTTTTTTTTTAATCTGGAAGCAGAAAAAAGACTGTTATCTAAATCCAGACTGAGGTATTAAGCAGACTTAAAAAAGAAGTGACAGAGTCCTGAGAGGAAATGTGACTGTCTAAGAAGTCCACCTCTCTTTTACATTGAAAATAGCTAGTTTCCTCAGGAGAAATTGGGGACATAAAATTGAAGATAAACTCTGTTGCACACAGATGTGTTAAAAAGAAACATATAGTTATCATGGAGGAAGGCATCTTATGAGAGAGACACAGTGTGGCATGGACAGTAGTGAGCTACCCATATAGCCCAGAACAGAAAATACGTGTCTTCAAATGCATAAATGGGGAAGAGAGAAGGCAGTGACAAAATGGGCAGTA
The DNA here is from genome assembly GCF_000705375.1 of Tinamus guttatus. The sequence goes on from NW_010587487.1 coordinate 212,298, forward strand.
TTTCTGCCAGTTCATTTGGTGGTATTAGGTGTTTAGAGTACATCTTTTGTTACTGTATTGTGTGAGATGGACAGAGTGTCTACATTACAGATGTGTGTTCCAGTGACCTTTATGGAAAAAAACATCTTAAACAAAAAGTTCTTAAAAGACCCTCATCCTTTTTTCCTTTGTGCAGCCTGAGTAATCAGTTTCTATCATAAAATAATTCTTGCCCTGAGGAGATATCTTGAATTATTTTGTTGTACTCTAAGAAAATGTCTGTTCTCTGCCTGGCTTTTTTGCCCCAGGAGAAGACCGAGAGAACAATGTTTATCAGTCACTAAGGGTAGAGACACAGATCCAGCTATTGCAGCTGAGGTTTTGTTGTTGTGCTGTTGTTATCAACAACATAAAAATATAAAGCAGATCATTTGACCATAAGATGAGCACATTCCTGTTGAACTCTAGGTGACCTAAATCTTCCATCTCTCTGCAGAACTTCCATGTTTCTCACTTAAGAAAAATTCTTCCTAAACAGTAAGGTTTTGCTTTTGACAGTGAAATGCTCTTTGAGTGCTTTTGCTTATAGGGTTTTAATGGACTGACTTGGGGTAGACAAAGAAAAGATATGCTTGAATGAATGTAAAAGGACACCCTTACAAAGAGTAATAGTAACATCCAGATAATATTTAACTATATAGTTATAGTTATATATATACTATATATAGTATAGTTTTTATTGTTTGATGAAGTATTATTTATTATCTAGTGCTTTGTACTATCATCACATTACAAGATTGAAAAGGAACTCTTGTAGTGTGTTTGTTAACCTTACGATAAGTAAGGTTTGTAATGCCTTTTTGGATTTCAGATGACTATGGATCTAGACTACAATTTTTATTTTTTAAGTCATCAAGACCTGTTTCTGTAAATGAGAACTCTCTATAAAAACAACTTTTACTTGACAGTGAAAGTCATAATGAGGAGTTTTACAATGACAGAGATTGTAACGTGCATTTTTTTGCAGCTTCCTATTTCAGTGTGTTTTCCTTTATGCACAGAAGAAAATTGGGCACAAATTAAATTTTGTCTGTTTTTCAAGATCCTTGAGGACAAGGGAGAGATGAGGATGTCTCTCCTATCTACTGGGCACTGCATAAGTTTTCCAGTTCTTTTCCTTTTTTTTTTCCTTTTTTTTTCCACAGCTGACACACAATATCTTCAGTGCTGTAATATGAGCTGTTATAAATCTGTTGTAAACTTTTCCTCCTACCCCTTCAGCATGTGACAGTGACCACTGGGGACCTCATTGCAGCAGCCGTTGCCAGTGCAAAAACGAAGCCTTATGCAACCCCATCACTGGAGCCTGCCACTGTGCATCAGGTTTCAAAGGCTGGCGCTGCGAGGAACGTTGTGACCAAGGGACATATGGGAACGACTGCCATCAAAAATGTCAGTGTCAAAATGGAGCCACCTGCAACCATGTGACTGGAGAGTGCAGATGTCCTCCTGGATACACTGGTGCCTTGTAAGCAGAGCGTGTGTTATTTGTTGGGGGGAGTTTGGGGATTTGGCTAGTATTATGAACAGAAATTCAGAAAAAAAAATGCTATTGTGTGTAACAGAGGAGCACAACTGAGTAAGAAGAACTGGGCAAGCCTTCTTTGCATGCATTTGCAGAAGTGCAGTCAAAATAAAGTCCCCTCAATCTAGACTGCTTAATAAAAGCTACAAAAGGAGTCAGAGGACCTTCTTTATGGCCCATGTGAGTGTTATTTGGCTGAAAATTTGGAAAATAGCACTGAAACATACGGCTGTTTGGATTCCTCATTCTAGATATATTTTTGAGATGTGTCAGTAACTATGAGCCACTACCAAGCTGAATTAGTGAAGACAGAGATGTCTTCCAATAAGAAAATATCTGTTTACAAAATTCCCAGACTGCTGGATTTGCTTCCTTATATTTGCTGCATGGATACTACATACTGTTCAGTTTGCTTCTCTGTTAGTTTGTACTGCCCTTCTGTTTCATACTTCCTTTCTGGAAAACTAGAAACGTTTAATAGAACATTTAACACAGAGATGCCCAAGTGATGGCTGTGTCTTCCCACCCCTGCAGCTGTGAGGACCTCTGCCCGCCGGGGAAGCACGGGCGGCAGTGCGAGGAGAGGTGTCCCTGCCAGAACGGAGGCGTGTGCCACCACGTCACAGGGGAGTGTGCCTGCCCGCCCGGATGGATGGTAAAAACGCTCCCCACAAGCAGCGCCCAAAAGGATCCGCGTTTGTACACTTTGGGCGGTGTTAGAAATGAGTAGCGAATTAGGATAGCAAAGGCGGTCTGCCGGCAGCCAGGAATAATAGGAGATGTTTTTTTAGCATACACTGCTCCTACAATGGACTGGAATAAAATACTTGCAAAACCATCTGTTATTGAATATCCCTGAGACTTGTACTGCTTTTTTTTTTTTTTAACCATGTCAGATTCTGGGAGACAAAGAAATTGATTCGTGCTGTGAAAACACCACATCCTCTAAACCTGTCTAGATAGGAAAGTACCACCGTTATATATTTTGGGGTGGTGGTAGTGATGGAAACAGGACACTATGATTTTGACAATCTCTTCAGACTTTTTATCCTTTTGTCAGTGAGTATGGGAAGAATTGACCTCTGAGCTGTAAATGAAATGCCTTCCCTCCTGTGAGGATAGTCTTCCCTCACAGGAGGAGAATTTCCAGTTGCACTGGAAAGTGATCAAAACCTAAGTAGCATTCTAATATTTTTAGATATTATTCATTAATAGCAAAATGATTTCTATTGGGATGAAAATGTGCTTGACTTTTTGATTAGCTCGCATATAGAAGTAATTCTGTAGTAGAGGTTTTCACCAACTGGAGAGCATAGTTACAAATGGATCGAATCTTTTTTATGTTTACATATCACCACTCACTTAGGTACCTAACTGACATTATGGCAATTCTTACTAAACAGTAGAAAAACATAAATTAATGGTGATAAAATACAAGTGTTTATATGAATTCTTGATTCTCTTTATTGGCCTAAATACAGATAGTGAAAAATGATGTTGCATGTTTACATGTGATTAAAATTTTATAATAATGTGTGTTAACTAATATATTTCTAATTAGCTCTTTGACTAATTTTCCATTCCAAGTGGTTATTTAGTCATTACTCTTCGTTAGTTTTATTTTTTGCCATTATATAAACTGCAATTTTATCTGCGTAACCTTTTTGCTTCTCATGTAAGGTTGGTATAAAATAGCCAGGCATAAAGTATAGTAATGTTTTACATTAGTTCTGATGAAATGCCTTTAAGTGTGTTCCTCTTGATTTGACTTCTTAAGATCTTATTTTCCTCTTATTGCAGAGGTATAATTAATTCCAAGGAGGTAAATAGCATTGAAGAAATTTGAGGTGTTCATAAGGGAAGCGCAAATCATTCCATAAACTTTTAAGACATGTTGCTTTTCAATGAGATTATAAAGTGCTATTTTTTTTTCTTTAACCCAGCTGATCATGGAGTAGTGTAATTGCTGCATTACAGCAATTACTGCTTTCTACACCAGTATTCACCGGAAGGCATTTCCGGATGTCTTGATAAATTCTACTCCTGATAAAGAAATTGAGAAGAACTTGATGTCAATTAGTCTTAAATGTCTAAGTGTTCACTGTTGCTTAGAGGTGATGTTTTTCATTAGCTTTGGCTTCCAGAATGGAAATCCTGGATTATCCCCCCAGTGCTGAGACATACCCCTGTGTAAAATTGGAGAAGAGTGTAGCATGTCCAAGATGAATGCTAGATGCAGGTTGCATGATCTCCTTGCTCCCCTTCATTACAAATCTTACTTCCCTGCTGTTTTGGCTGCAGTCTGGAGACTGATGTTCAGATTTCTTTGCACACACAGGGCACAGTCTGTGGTCAGCCTTGTCCTGAGGGTCGTTATGGAAAAAACTGTTCCCAAGAGTGTCAGTGCCACAATGGAGGGACCTGTGACTCAGCGACAGGTCAATGCCATTGCAGCCCAGGCTACACAGGCGAACGGTAAGGAAAGCCCATGGAACCTGCAGAGGGTCTACTGCAATAGGGAAAATTAAGAAGGGGTAGAAAGCCAAATGAGGGTGTTGGTGATATGCTTAAAGGAACTGTGTGAAATGTTTGCTGTGTCACTTAGCTGACGCTAAATTGTATGCTAAAGGTGCAGAAATGGAAGATGTTCTGTGAAAATCTGTTTGGTCTGGGGATTTTTGTGCTGGGGCCGTGCGCTGCCAGTGCCTTGTGGTCTCCGTTTGGGTGGTGTGCAGAATGACGCAGTTTGAGGCATGGCAAGGCGGCAAGAGAGGAAGCTCTTGGTTTTCCACAGATGTTTGACAGATGGACTGGCAAGGGAGGCTCATTCTGTTCTTCAAAGTGGGTTCTTCCCGGAAGCATTTCACTGAAATGACGAAACAGAGTATTTTTATTTTCTGACTTTGCCATTAAAAATCTTCTTTGGTAGAATTCGGAGAAAAAAAATGGATAGCAAGAGTTACCTTTCTGAGGGCAGTGTAAAGTGGTGATAGAAGTGCTTTGCTGCCTATATTTTAAGCAGTACAGCAACACATTTGCTGAAGTCAGCAGCAGCTTAATCACTGGGGTCAATCCAGGGGATCTCTGCCAACAGTAGTAGGTATTATAACCGTATGCACTTCCCACGCGAGCGTTCACAGGATCTGGGGAGAACTGGCCAGCACGTAGGAGAAAAAAACCATGAAGAAAAAGCAAAACAATCAGTCCGGAGCCATTTGATTGCAAAATTAAATGCTTGCCTCTGTGAAGAAACAGTGCAGAAAATGGTAGATACATTAAAAAAAAAATGAAAGGAAAATTGAAGGAATATCTGTACACAAATCTGCAGACTACACTCTGACGTTTGTAAAAGCTATTAACATTTTTTGTCTTGGAATTTAAATCTTAACTCTAATCTGAAATGCCTTCCAAGCTGCAGCATTTTGATCCCTTTACCAAGTCTAAGATTCCTTTTTGCTGCATAATGGACTATATTTGCAACTCGTGTGTTTTCCAAGCTATTGCTAAGGTCAGGAATGGGTCATAAGCAAGGTGGGAGACACACATTTCTTATTTCACATCAGCTGACTGGCAAGAGAGGGTAATATTACAAGAAAAGCTATGTATGAGATAATATATGTGGATCAGCAGCAAAAAAAGGATGGTGTATAAAGATGTTAACTACTCTCCACTTATGTTTGTAATTTCAACAGCATTTGTCTTAGATTTTGGTGCGGTAGTGACTTCAGGTAGTCAGTCTTACAGAAAGAAAAAGCACTGCTAAGGCATGTAGCTGTGTTTCTGCGTGATTTAAGTTAATGCAGGGTAATCTGGTTTGAATTACTATGCTAATTGTTCTACCAAATACTTCTTGATTGATACTCATCTTCATTGCAAAATTGAGAGGATTCTTAACATGTTGATGAGGACAGAGTTCTGCAAAGTTAAATTTCATCTAATGAAATTCTGATTTTCATTTGGGGAAATTTAATTCTCGGCTTTCTTTGTGTAACCGCATTAGGAAATATTTCGCTTTATCTATTTGCTGCATTATAATGCTGCCACTCTCAAGCAAGAAGAGATTTTACTGATGGCTTCAGTGAGAACAACATTGCAGATATCTTGAAACTTCTGGATAACAGGGTCCAATCGAGGTGGATGCTACAGAAGCATGAAATATGAACGTTTTACACATTTTCTGTTAAATCGTGTTACATTTGGTGCTGCCTTGAGAAACTTCCAGATATCCAAGTTGCAGAGGATGTAGTGTGTTATATGTTTCCTGATGGCCTCAGGACTTCCGTGTCAGCATGTCCTGGGTAGAGGGTTTGGCATTCAGCTGTTTTGTCTTGCCATTTATATGAACTGCTGAATGTATTTTATAGTTTATAGAATGCTTATATTAAAAAATACAGGAGTTTTTCCTGATTGATAAAATAAAATTTGGGGAGGTGAGAAGGGTAGGGTGGTGAAGGTATTTTGGAAACATATGTTTGGAAACACACTGCTTTAACACTAACAACAAGAAGGTACAGATTGGATGGCTTTTGAAACTTCTTTGCTTCTTCTCATACTTAAGATCTGATTAAGAGGGTTTCATTTTGTTCTTTTTCTTTTGTAAGAAATAAGACCACTTGAATGAAAATGGTCTGGGTAGTAGTTGTCTTCCTTTAGGAGAAAAAGAGAACTTTTTCAAGAAGAGAGAACTTTTTCAAGAAGAATTTGCAGAATCAGAGTTTCTAACCTGTCCTCTGTGATAAACCATAAAAGCCAAATGACAGACGGTTTTAAATATAGATTTACATAAATACAAATGCCTGTACTTCAAGAGCTGTAGAGCTGTATCAGAGGTTCTTCATAAACTGTAAATTCTAGTTCATGGAAAGTGAACTTTTTTCTTTTCTTTTTGCTTTTCTCACAGATGTCAGGACGAGTGCCCCGTGGGGACATTTGGAGTACAGTGTGCTGAGACCTGCCGGTGTATGAATGGTGGGAAATGCTACCATATTAGTGGTGCATGTCTCTGTGAACCAGGATATACAGGAGAGCACTGTGAAACAAGGCTCTGCCCTGAGGGAATTTATGGTCTCAAGTGCGACAAAAAGTGTCCTTGTCACTTGCCAAATACCTTCAGGTGAGTTTTATACTCTTTAGCACAGTCTTTCTATATGGGATATTGCAACCATCATAGAATCCTGAAAAGAAATAATTCCCATTGCTTCCAAGGACAACCTTGCAAACTACAGCAGTTAAAGATTGACAAAGAGTTTTTAGTATTTTATACCTACAGCAAGCAAGAAAGTATCAATCCAAAAGAACTTAATAAGACAAAGGCCTTTGTCTATATTTATCATATGAATAAGTGTCTATATTATGCATCAGATTAAGTCAGGAGACCTTATATCCTCCTCTTGTATTCTGGGGTACTGTGAATCAGAAGTAATTGAATTTGAAGTCAGTGGATATATCTTCTTATGAGCCTGGTATCAGAAGAGGATTGATTTCTCTTTCTCTGTATATGCTTAAAAGAATTGGAGTATGTAATTGTTTTAATACAAAATTTCTGAGGAATTCCCAGTTATAACTGTAAATTTCATTGTCATTTAAACAGTATTACAGAAAGCAGATAAAATCTGGTGGTTAAAAATAGAATTAAAATAGTTTTCTAACTTGTCTTCCTTTTACTCTCTCTTTATTTAGGCAATGACAAGACATATTTTTTGGGTTTTCTATGCCTTTATAGATTTCATTACATTTTACTGTGAGGTCACAAAAATCCAAAAAGCAGCTATTCTGAGGTGATTTTTGGCTATGGAGCAGGAGATCAGTTAAGACAAGCGAACAGTTCTCATTGCCACCTTTTTCTTATCTCTGAGCATAGTTTTTTGTGAAATATTTCAGTCTTTGTGCATTTGCTTGCATATGATTCTGTTATTCATAGTTTGGTTAGATGAGTTTTGTGAGCTTAGTCCAAATATTTCTCTGTCACAAACTCAAAGAAACTATTTAGTATTACAGAGTACTGTTGTACATTGTATCTAAGGTGTGCTTTTCCTCATAGGTTAAACAGAAGCCTTGAATCAGAATTTAAAAGAGATGTTATAGTGCTCAGCCATGTGTATGCAAATATTTCAGACCTCAGGCGTCCATGAAAATATCTTTGTGGATTATCTGGATTGTTCAACATATCTTTCATTGACAAACCATGTGGAAGTGAAGTGGTTTTTTTTCGCTTTCCATTCAAATGTTCTGGCTGTCATGTGTTTGCACTTCTGTTTATTCCATTTACTTGAAATATGTTCTGAAAAAAATACTGTTTTATTTTTTGACATAAAATCAAGCACTTTATTCTTTGGGCAGAACATTCAAAAATAAATGGAATGATAATCCCAGCCTAACTCTCAAATTATTCGTGTAGTCCAAGTACTATTGTATTATGAATAATGGTTTAGCTGCTTTCCTGCAAATTTGTCTGCAGACTGTTGTGGAAGCTTTGTTTGACATAAATATATTACGTGGTATAGTATTTCTGATATTTCAGGGATTACTTCTGATTCATGTTCAACACAGCTGTTCCTTCATTTATACCGCTGGAAGACAGCTTGTGGTCAAATTAGATCACAAATGTTCGCATGTAAACAGCAGCATATGGTTGGTCTTTTTCTGAACGTTTTCTCCTCTGCATGACAAATCACAAGGGATTTAAGAACATTTTAGGTAGTGTGGGAGAATGTTTATCTTTAAATACATGGTAATGTGAGCAGAAAACAAAAATTTTCAGGACTTCACAAGTATATTTTTCATACATGGTGTCAGAAAATGACTGAGACCACCAAATAATAGAAATCAAATAGTATCTGGGTAATAATGTAGAAGAGAGATCTCCTCTGCAGACATCTTCCTTTATGCTTTTGACAATCTACTTGTGTCTGGGTGTCTTCACCTGTGATTAAATGTCAGTCAGACAGGAGACATACCAGGAAATACTCTTGCCGTAAATACTCATTATCAGGAAATGCTCATTTGCCGTAATATTTGGCCTAAGAGATCTTCACCTTGTTAACCCCTTTGGCAGCATAACAACCAGGACACTGAAAAGGGGATGTGTTCCCTGCTTGGGATCAACTGTAAGTGTCCACAGGTCCGGGATTCTGCTAGGACTTCTAGCAAATAATTATCATAAAGTCATGTTTCACCTGGGCTTGTCCACTGCTTTAGAGCTTTAGTGTCCTCAAAGAGGACAATACCTCTGGCAATACCAGAGTACTTAGGTTTTAATGTATTTTCTTGGCAATCATAGAAATAATGATGAACTAAAGGTTAGTTAAAAATTAATATTTGCCAGTAAAAAATAGTGAGGTAAACAAGGAATACCTAAATTGCACTATACAAGAGTGTGTCTAGCTATTTTTCTTCTAATGCCTAAAGATGAAACATTATTACAATATGCTATAGTTTTTTTAAGAAGTTGTGTCTTTTTATTATTATATTGCAATTGAGAAAAATATAACAAGAGAGCTTTGACAATAACTCATGATTTTCAAGCTTCTATCAATTTGCATTTATGGTAGGTTCAGTTACATGTATTTCACTGTTGTTGCTGGTTGATGGCATCTGTTGGGAATAAAAGGCCTGCTCATCATCGTTCATCACTAGATCAGCAGCCTTTGGTGAAGGCTCTGTCAAGGGTTAGATACAGAGCTACTGGAGAGGTTTTGCACTTTTTTAAGGGTCCAGTGGGCAGCAGTAGGTAACAACCCTCTGGTGCCAAGTGTTCTTTTTGCAAACATTTATTCTCCGCCGCATCTTCTAACATACATACATCTTCCTTTTCTGTACATAAGAGGACTTGAGGTAGAGTGCAAAACAACACAGTTCTTTGTTCTCTGTGACCAGGTGACTCAACCAGTATTTCCCTTTGTTTGAAAACTTGTCAAGAATAAAACCGGAGTGAGTGTTTGCTGGCTGAGGCTAAGAGCCCATAGGAGAAGCAGTGTTTTCCTCCATGAGGAGCAGGTAGCACTGGTGAGCTGGTGTGAAGACTGTTTGCTGAGCAGATCCGTGTACTTTTGTCACGTAGATCCATGCTTTAGGGAACTGTGCATTTTGAAGATCCAGTTTGCAGGAGTGAGCAAAAAAGACTTCTGTATCTACCTCTGTCAGCATTGCCCTGTTCGTTCCATACAAGAATCTTCTTAAGCATCAGTGATTCCTTTATTCAAGCAACACCTAATAATTATAAACTGGGAAATATAGAAAGAGCAGGCTGTTCCTGTGTATTTAGCCAGAAGCACTAAGAAGGGTGTGCATTACCTCTGTGTTTCTGCAAGTGCAGCAGTTTCAGGTTAATTTCTGAGATAAATTCAAGATGTCATTCTTTTTGTTAAAGCTAAAATTAAAGCACAACATCATTTTGGATTTTTCCAAAATTTCCCTTTTTCATGGCAACTTTATATTGCATGAAGTGCTACAGAAATTATGTGGTTGTTTTAATGCCTATGTAAATCTTCTGAAATTATGTAGTCCATCTAAATCTTCCTAATATATATTGTCCACTTCTCACAAATAATCTTTTTCTCTATATGAAGTAAGTCTATATTGTAAGGTAATGTGAACAAAAGGCAAGGATTAAAAGCAGATGTACCAGCAAAATCTCTCAACTTCTCTTTACTTCCCTATCTTAATATATAAATCCTATTGCCAATTAAGCTAACTGCATGAGGACCCATCAAAAAAGCTTCAGAAGTGCTCCAGCTTCCTACCTCTAATTGCAAATCAGTGAATACTAATTTTGGTGTCAATCAATAAATGTGCAAGTATGCCTTAGTAACACTCACTGGGGGGCACAGAATATCAATGCCTCTGCCTCATAAGCAAGGCTTGTTCATGCACATGGTCTTCCCTTCTTCTTATAATAAATAAAAAAATAAAAACAACCCCTGGATTTATTTCTTAAAACAACACTATTAATAATTTTGTGTTTTAAGATATCTTCCCATGCAGATTCTAGTGACTACTCTGTTGTGGATTGAAAAGTCTTTTCATATTCCCTGAGTCATTCCATTGATAGAAAACATAGGAGTTGGACGTCAAATGCCTTTGGATATGTACAGGAAGAAATTAGGAGCAGAGGGCAAATCTAATTCTCATAATGTGCTTTCTTGATGTAGCATGTACTTTATGTAAGAATAAACAACACAGTTATGAGCACTGTGTGTTTGGAATGTTTTCCACCTATGCATTCCAAACTGTCTCTGTTGCTGTTTAGTTGAAAAGATTAAGACTTTTCCTGTCAGTTTTATATAAACCAGTGCAGGACCATTAAAAACAGTTTTTAATACATTAAAAAAAAGGGTTTTCAAATTCTTGTCATGTTGCAGTGTGTGGAATGATATATAGACAGCAAAAAGTAAAAAAAAGAAAAAAAAAAAGGATATTCTGTATCTTTCTAAATAAAGTTCTCCTTGATCAGCAGTACATTGTTGGTTGGTTGTATTTGGCAGTAAGAAATTCTTAATTTGACAAGAGCAGCCCTGGCATCCAGGAGCAGTTGCAGTTAATGTTGCATTCTGTTGTTGTGCTGGAACTATTTCCAAGAGTATCATTATTCCTTATGCACCTAAAAGTGCAATAAGAGCTTTTTGGAACTTTGAAATGGTTAGAAAAGCACTTGATTCCATAAACAGACCCCCAGAAAGAGTCAGCAAATCTTGCAAAATTAGCGTGTTGTCATGGGTCATTTAATGCGTCTGGACAAAGGCACATTTTTTCCAGCACGCTTAAAGGAACTGCACTTCAATCAGTGGCAGGAGACGATCTTTAAACAGTCTTCCCATTGTAGATATATTGGATTTGGATATTAAGACCTTCCTTTGGTGAGAATTAAGCAAGTGCTTTGTCTGCCAGAGGGCTACAGAGTAGCCCATTGTGTCCGCTTTTCCAGCACATACATCTTTGCGCAGCTGATGATGTCCATTTGTTACGAGGCAACAGCTGGCCGGCTGGGCGCTCAATGCGGCTGCTGTTCCAGGTAGGGACAGCTGGGCTGCCCCAGGTATGGCCAGCACAGGGGAGATGCTCTCCGAAAGGTTGCTGGGCCTCGCGGTGTGTGCCTGACTTCCTCCCCACACAACTGATGCGGTGATGTTCCTGGAGAGGTGCCAGGTGGACCTTTATTCAGCCAAAGTTTTCATGGAAAGAGCATGTGCATCACTGAATGTTGTGCTGTCATTTTAGCAAAGTGTGTGCCCAGGGCAATACATGGCTTTACTTCATTGGTGTGCAAAAAGAGAGATATTTTGAGAATTTAAATTTTCATCATTTGCTAAGTATAATTATTATTCATTTTACAGTCACTAGAACTATCTTACAGATAGGATTGCTTGCTTTAGTTTGCTTGCTTGTTTGTTTGTTTGAATCTAGCCAAAGTACTACATTTCCCACCAGAAGATTTTGTTTTGTATGCTTCTACTCTTTCTCATATTAATTGGTATAGGTATATATGTATAGTCCTATGTTTTGTGTTCTGAGGAAAGGAAAATATTTCTGTACATTATATGCTAGACACTTTTTGCAGCCTATCTATAACAGCATTTTGTTCACTGGACAAAAAAAAGAAAAAAAGTTTTGGTGTCGTATTTTGTCTTGAATTACTTATCTTTTCATCCCGTCTTGGCAGCTGTCACCCAATGTCTGGGGAATGCTCCTGCAAGCGAGGCTGGTCTGGGCTCTACTGCAACGAGACGTGTTCACCAGGATTTTATGGCGAGTCTTGTCAGCAGATTTGCAGCTGCCAAAATGGTGCCGACTGCGACAGTGTGACTGGAAAATGCATCTGTGCCCCTGGATTTAAGGTAAATGAATCTCACTTTAACCATCCTTTCTCTTTCTTTTTTTTTCTGACTCCCCTGCCTCTAACTAAGTGCAAAGTTCTTCAAGATGCTGTGTGTCCTTTCTCTACTTAAGTGAAGGACAGTGAGGAAATGCAGGTCCCACTTCACAGGGTCACAGAATCACAGAATGGTTAAGGCTGGAAGGGGCCTCTAGCGATCATCTAGTCCAACCTCCCTGCTCCAGCAGGGACACCTAGAACACATGGCACATGGGTGTCCAGGCAGGTTTTGATGATCTCCAGAGAAGGAGACTCCACAACCTCTCTGGGCAGCCTGTTCCAGAGCTCTGTCACCCTCACAATAAAGAAGTTCTTCCTCAAATGAAAATGGAACTTCCTGTGTTTCAATTTGTACCCGTTACTCGTTGTCCTGTCACTGGCCACCACCAAGAAGAGCCTGGCCCCTCTCTACATTCTCCTTTAGATATTTGTACATGTTGATAAGATTCCCTCTCAATCTTCTCTTCTCCAGGCTAAACAGGCCCAGCTCGCTTAGTCTTTCCTCATAAGATAGATGTTCAAGCCCCTTTTTATATTTGTCGCTTTTTGTTGGACCCTCTCTAGAAGCTCCACGTCCCTCTTGTACTGGGGAGCCCAGAACTGCCCCCAATACTCCAGGTGCAGCCTCACCAGAGCTGAGCAGAGGGGCAGGATCACCTCCCTCCACCTGCTGGCAACGCTGCTCCTGATGCAGGCCAGGATCCCATTGGCCTTCTTGGCCACCAGGGCACATTGCTGCCTCATGGTTAACTTCTTGTCAACCAGGGCTCCCAAATCCCTCTCCGCGGAGCTGCTTTGAGCAGGGCAACCCGTAATCTGTCCTGGTGCCTGCGGTTATTCCTCCCCAGGTGCAGGACCCTGCACTTGTCCTTGTTGAACCTCATGAGGTTCCTCTCTGGCCCAGCTCTCCATCCTGTCCAGGTCTCTCTGAATGGCAGCACAGCTCTTGGGAGTGTCAGCCACTCATCTGCAAACTTGCAATTTGGGCACTCTCTGCCCTTGTTCAAGTCATTGATGAACAAGTTGAACAGCTTGGGCCCAGCACTGATCTGTGGGAGACAGCACTGGGCACAGGCCTCCAACCAGACTCAGCCCCATTTATCACCAACCTTTGTGCTCTGCCATCCAGCCAGTCCTCAATCCACTTCACTGCCCCCTCATCCAGTCCACACTTCCTGAGCTTCCTAATGAGGATGTTATTGGAGACTGTATCGAAAGCCTTGCTAAAGTCAAGGTAGACAACATCCAGTTGGTGTACTGTAGCATAAGGATCAGAAAAAGGCAATATGTGTGATTAACTTTCAGTCCTGGAATGAAACTATTAAAGTCTGTATTCTTTTTTTTTTTTTCCTTTTTTAATACTTTATAAGGGAATAGTAAGACCTAGCATATGCAATAATGATGTGAATAAGATGAGGAACTAGGAAACTTGTGTGTAGGTTTCGGTTATTATTGCATCAATTCCTTATGCTCCATCCAGAGATGCCTTAGACAAGATGATGTTTTTTATAATTTAGTTCACACTGTTAATTGTTTTTTACACACCTTTGCTGTTACCTACACATTGGATGCTAATAACATATTGTAGAAAATATTTTTAATATTACTCCTCTTTAAGTGGTAAGTGCTGTGCAAACTTCTACCATGTTATGTTTTAAAAAAATTCCCTGACTGTTATTTTCCATTGAATTGGTACTTTATATTAGATTTTGCTGTCATAAATTGCTTCGTCATTAGTTAAAATTCTCACCCTTGGGCTAACCAAGTGCTGTTAGATATGCGACATGCGCTTTCCTAGCAACTAGGCTAAAACTAATGCTTACCGTAATCTTAAAGAGCATGAAGAGCTCTGCAAAAAGCTTTCCCTTAAATTCAGGATGATTTGATGGCAACTTAAAACAGTTTTGCACTGTGGACTTTCTGGTCCCCAGCCTAGAAGTCAGACTTCCTAAGTCAGTCTTCACAGTCAGTCAATCTTAGATGCAAGTCATTTGTCAGTTATTGTTTTATTGTCGGAACCTCCTAAAATAGCTTTGCAAATCTAATTTTGTATAATTCAGGGTGCTGACTGTGGTACTCCTTGTCTTCCGGGAACATATGGAGTAAATTGTTCTTCTGTGTGCAACTGCAAAAATGAAGCCATCTGTTCACCAGTGGATGGTTCTTGTACCTGCAAAGCAGGTAAGAATATTTTCAGATTAACTCTGAAATTTCTATAATCATAAAGTCAAAGCAAGTTTGTAGTAGAGAAAAGAAACTTAGTAAAAACCAGACAACCTTGCAAGCCATGCCAGTAGCTACTTCCTACTTCTGCTGCTCAGGGAGGTGACAAATGGGAAAACATCTGCTCAGGGAAGAGCACATGTACCTCGTGTTTGCTCTGTGCACTTCACAATAAGATGGATGCCATGGCTGGGTGGATTACGAATATTTACCTTCAGACAGGATGCCAGACTTTGCCAGACTTGTCTATCAGACAGACTTTGTTCTTGTGGAAGTGCCAGGAGCTGGTAAAGTGGCTACTGATATGCAATGGATTTGATGGCACCCTTCCCAGTGAAAACACTGCCTTGCTGCCTCTCAGTCCGCAAAACATCCAATTCTTCTGCCATCCTCGCCTGCTTCAGCATTGCAGAGATGCAGTTTTCTACCTGCCAGTTTAATACTTGTGTTGATACCTATATGGTTTTCAATAGAATACACTTTTCCTTAATGATTCTATGACAAACTTGCATGCCTGCCTTCCCAACCTCGTGGGTCTTTGTGCCATCACCATCCACAGGGCCGTCCCATGTCTCCTTCAGAAAATTTCTGCATCTTCCGGTCTTAGTGCAGATGAACTCAGCCTCCTCAGCTCTTCTGCCTACTGCTCTCTACTCACCACTAGATGGTTGGTATATGCTCCACCTGAACCTATATGTCCCTGTATACCTTCTGGAAGCAAGTGCCAGTTAAGGTGTTGGCAGAAGCTGCACTAGCTTAGCCACCCTGCAGCACAGGTTCTGCCAAGATGCTTTTCCATGTAAAGATCTACAAGTCCATGTGCAGCCCATTCAACCTAGACTATAATACCAAGTTCCATGGAGAGTTACACTCTTGAAATATAAAGACTGAGAACCTGTTGTTCTCTTGTTTCTTCCTCTCTGTGGGAAAGGTCAAAAGCATCTCTCAGCTGTGATGCTGGATTGCTGAGAAGAGAGAGGGCAGCGAACATTCCTGAGTGAATCCCATGCCTACACTGTGTTACAAACACCCCCTTCACGCCCTCCAAAATACATTTAATGAAAATACAGGAAGGCTGAGTGTGACAGAGAAGTGGTCGAGTTACCTAGGCAAATGGGCACTGAATAAGCCAGGGATTGATACTGTTAAATCAGTCTGGTAGCAACTCTGCAGGGTTTGCAGCTTCTCCTCCCATCAGCTGCAACAGAGCAGATGTAACTCTGTTGAGTGTCTTTGCTCAGTAGCTAGACTGGGAGGAGAAAAACTGTTCTCCTGAGCTGTGCATAACCCTATCTGCTTGTACGTGATGCAGATTTTAATCATACTAAGATGAAAAGGGACTGCAAATAGAAAAATGGATTTATTAGGCTAAAATCAAACACTCGTCATATAAAAATTACTGTTGGATCCAGCCACTAAATCAAAAGCAATGACATAAGGTCTCCCTGAATAGATAGGGATATTACCTGCATATGGAAAATATCTCAGATGTCCAGCATTTTAAAGGCTGATTGGACACCACTGAGCCAGTGAGAAAAATCTCATTAGTTTAAATGAAATGAGGATTCCTTTTGTTTTCATCTGTTTCATATAACTATATGTCTTCCCTGCTTCACTTCCTCCTTCAGAAAACCCTACTTCTTCATTTTGAATTAATAATCATATTACTATTCAGTCTTCCTGATGCATTAGGAACAAGCTCTAGCTCTGAAGAAAACATGTTTGTGTGGGTGGGTTAGTGCATGGTAAGAGAATATACCCCATCTGTCATAGGCACATTCCAAATCTTGTTATCCTTTGTGGAATTGCCTCTTTTTGTGATGCTTATATTATGGGAAACTATTCAAGGAGAGATAGATGGAAACTTATAAATCTGAGAAAATATTTCATTTTTCTACCTACGGAAGTGTAGTGTTTTTTTCCTGAAGTGACCTCTAAATTCTGAATTTATCAATCCAGGGCACGAGGCAGATTCATTTCACTGCATGTGTTTTGGATAGCCTATTGATTAGGCTCAGCGCAGAATTATTTTTCCCCTCACTTAACTGTAAACAGAGTACAAAATTAGAAACTTGGCTTTTGTCATTGTTGATGATAACATATGACTCATTCACTTGGTTTCTCTCAAGCCCAATAGATGATCAAATGTTTGAAAACCTATTTACATTTCTGTCTATCTAGTGCTCAGGCTGTGAATCATTTCTATCAGTCATAGTGGTGAATGCAGCTTTTGAAAACATTTTCCATTACTTTTTTTTTTTTTTTTGGATTTGCAAAGGAGAACAGAAACAGTCTAAAAAATTTCTGGGTCCTTGTAGAAATCTAGCTTATGCACTATTTCAGCATTATGTTTTCCTTATGCTTCTTCCTTTCTTTCTTTCTTCCTTCCTTTCTTTCTTTCTTCCTTTCTTCCTTTCTTTCTTTCTTTCTTCCTTTCTTCCTTTCTTTCTTTCTTTCTTCCTTTCTTCCTTTCTTTCTTTCTTTCTTCCTTTCTTCCTTTCTTTCTTTCTCTCCCTCCCTCCCTTCCTTCCTTCCTTCCTTCCTTCCTTCCTTCCTTCCTTCCTTCCTTCCTTCCTTCCTTCCTT
>NW_010587487.1:237418-267886 GCF_000705375.1 Tinamus guttatus
AGAGCCCTGGAACAGGCTGCCCAGAGAGGCTGTGGAGTCTCCTCCTCCGGAGATCTTCCAAACCTGCCTGGATGCCACCCTGTGCCACGTGGTGTCCCTGTGCTTTAGGTGTCCCTGCTGGAGCAGGGGGGTTGGACTAGGTGATCTCTAGAGGTCCCTTCCAATCTCAACCACTCTGTGATTCTGTGATTCTTAAGCTGGCAAAAGAGTTATAGCTGAGTAGCTTAAGGCAGCCTAACTGATAGACTACCCTTTGATTTGGTGTAAAGATTCAGCTGCATTGAGCATTAAGACACAAATAAGATGCCATATAGTTTAGTTTTTGAAATAATTCTTTCCTTCTTTTTGAATATGCATGTTAATTTTTGCTCTTCATTTATAAACAAAACTGCAAATTCTATTATGTCATGCGTGATCGTAAAACTCAATAAGTAATTAGAATTAATCCTTTAAAAAATTACACTGTTGTTCTGTTCTCTACTGTTACCTAAGAGCATACTTGCATCTTTCACTCAAAAAAAAAAACCCCAAAGTTGTTTTGCTTGTAGGACTCCCATTGAAGATTTCTCTGTGATTTTTACCAACAGTGCTCATTACAGAGCAGTTTTTAATTTTTCTTCGAAAAGTGAGAGTTAACACTGTTGGCTTTTCCTGGCAGTCTCACAATTCAAACATGTTCCAGGAGCTGCATGACATGATGGTACAAATGAGGAAAGTCCGCCCACACTGAGGGTGATGTTTGCCCCAAAACATCCTTTATCATTTTAACTGTAATTTTAATTAACTTCTCTTGATTTGGTGTACTTGCAATAGTTGAACAGTGGAAAAGAGGAAGAAGCATTAGAGAGTCATAAAGCAGAAGAACGGTGTAATAAACTTTTTTCTCCTCCTAGATAGTTAAGTCTCTTTAATGATAGTTAAATCTCTCCTAGTAGTTTATACTGTAATTGAGAGATGCCTAAAAAATTAGAGAATTTATATCCTCGCAAACCAAGATTTCTCATTAAGTCACTGTAAGAAGAGCCAAGGTTTTCCTTCGGATGCTTGGCTTATTAGTGGTAAAACATTACTCCTGTGCTTTGTTGGACATGGTTTTCTTGGATCTTTCAGTTCTTGCAGAAATGCCATGTCACACGGATTGTAACTTTAAATATCAATTGAGAGGTTATATGATGCCGGAGATTACAAAATACCACTGGTCTGCTGTCTGTACCAAAACAACAGCTTTGTTTTATGGAAAAGACAGATGCAGTAGCATGAGCCTGCGTAACCCCAGCGCACAGAGCGGCTCCATGTGTCCAACACAGATTGGGTGTTGGTGGCTTTTCGCTGAGCTGGCCACCTGCTGGCGCTGGTCACGCTGTCCGGCCCTGGATGCATTGTTCCTGCAAGGAACTGCTGTGCCGTCCCACATGCTCCTGACATGATATCCAAAAAGCACCTTTGCTGCTGGATTGCCCGCCGAGAGACTTGCCCCTGCCTTGCCCGTGTAAATATGTTGGTTCCCTGGGGAGCGTGGACAAGAAGTCTAGCTTTTAATGTGAATATGGGGGGCAGTTTTCATGCTGCGTACAAGAAAAAAAGATATAAAAGACTACTGTTATAGGTCTTCCTCAGCTTAATGCTGACAAATGATCTGCCTCTGAACAGCACATAGGGTGCTAGTGCCCAGTGCACCTGAGCCAATCCCCTTGCTGTCCTAGGCTGGCTGCTGGGATCCGAGGTTTCCCTCTACTGCTGCTGATTTCTGCCTTGGGAGCATGAATGTTCAGAATGGCACAGAGTGAAATCACATGTGGACCCGGTGGCGTAAGAAAATGCATATTTACTTCCCAAAATGAGGGAGACAGGTTCTGTATTATTTAGTAAGGGTGCTGGCCTGTCCTAAGATAGGACTTCATTGTGTCTGTTCTATTGCTATGCATTGTGATGAGTCTTCGTGATGGGGAAGGAAATATTTTTAAGGACAATTCTAAATTGGTAAATTGAATACATTTGTTCTTTACCTGCCAAGAAGGCAAGAAAAGGAGAATATTATTTTCTTGTGGTTACCTGAAAGGTACTAGGTGAGAAAAAAAGTATCACTGAACTGGATAATAGTGTGCAACAGCAATACCACTTTGGATACGATCTTTGGGAAGAGAACAGGATTATCTCACAAGTGATTTTTCTACTAGAAATTATAGATACTGCAGCTTCTTCAAACTCTGACACAACGCAGTTTTTGTATGGGAGTTTTTTTGTAGCCGGCTTCCTACAAAAGCTCCCAGGCAGAAGCTCTTCTGCTCTAGTCCTGCGGCAGTGAAGAAGCAACAGTCTGAACTTCTGGAGAAAAATCATGGATCCTTTCATTAGCAACTTAATTTGAGACATTTATATCTATTCTTCCAGCTCTCTTCAGTTTAAGAGTGAGGCCTCTTCTTCCCTTAAGGCAATGAGAGCATTTCTAAATAATGCCTCTGAAGTTTTGCACCTCTTTCCCAAGCTGCCTCACTCACCTTCACCAAGCCTTCCCCTATCAGCAGTCCTAGCTTCCTTCAGCAGAAACATTCTGGTGTTTACCACAGCTTTCCTCAAGTAGTTAAATTTAAAAGGAAAGAACTTGGAGCGTAATGGAATTTTATCCTTGGTTTTAATGAGACCAAGATTTCTCCAAGTTTTGAGGGCCAGATTCTCCTCTGGTTTATGCTGCTACATGAGAAGTACAGCCATATAAAAACAGGCTGTAATTCTGAGACTGTACTGGAAAGTTCCATGTGCCATGAAGACAAATTATATAACAAATATATGTTCTTTACAGGATATATTAAATCATTAGTCTTTAAAGTTTGCATAACTTCCTATCCTTCTAATGGAAGCATAATAGTGAAAAAATGGTGCTTAATCCAATAATAAATTTGTCTTTTAAGATCATAAGAAATAATTTGTAGATTTTCCCCCTTTTAAGTGGTAGAGCAAATCAGCTCTCTGTTGAAGTGACTTGGACAGATCTTTGAGTCACAACATATTAAATATACAGCGTAGGAAGTACGTAAACACTCTCCAAGCGTGGGTAGAAACGCTGGTATCCCTCAAGAATTATTTTGCTTCATTCATGCAATTACGGATGCTGGGGGAATGCTGATTTAGATGCAAGGCCCTTGGCATAAAGCACTGGGCATTAAATGCATGAGCGTTTCTCCAGAGCAGCTTAGCCGAAGTTTATCATGCCCATTCAGCGATTGCCTAGCAACTCCGAGGCCGTCAAAGAGCTCTTTGTCCCTGGCTCTGGCAAAAACACTTCCTCACCATCCCCTTATCAGTATCAAAATCAACACGCAAACTTTCCAAAAGCAGTTTTATCACATAAGAAATTAGTGCTGTCTTAAAATGGTGGCAATGATATGGCAGTGCGCCATTGGTGACATTATGGTAAAGCCAAGTCAAATCTTCCCTTCCAGGTTTCTGTAAAAAGATATATATGTATATACATAAAAAATATATTTTTATGATTTCTGACTATTTTATAAAAGCATAGCTTTCCCTGCTGAAATTTCATATAAAGCATCTGACTTTACATCATACTTATGTATCTGGCATACATATTTATTTTTTTACAGCTATAAAATGTGAGTTTTCTCTTTATAAGTGATTTTGGGCTTATCTAAATAAAAGTGGGTAAACAAAATTTAGAACTATTTGTATAAAGATACTCAGTGCCACTGAACCAATCTTGTCTTCCAGCTTTATTGCAGTTGTTCTTTGTCACACTCATGCACACAGGTTCAAACTGGTAGTGATCAATAGCAGATTTAATAAAAAACGTCCTACAGTGAAAATGATGTAATATTCAGCACAGCTTGAGTACATTAGATTGTCATAATTATGCAGTGGTATTTAGGATGCACTTTCTTTTCTGTAAATGGGGAAATACCATTCTTCACCTGACTACCTCATGAGGTGTGGAAGTAAAGAAAAGATTATCTCTTTTTTTTTTTTTTTCATTTTCCTCTATGGAGAATTTTCCCTGATGGTTACCAGAGGGGCTTGCTCCTTTTTTTTTTGGCGGGGGGGGAAGAGTTTAATGGTGTGATTGGCTCTTTCAAGCATCGTGGTCCTAAGTTGCATGGGGCTCGTTGTCTTTTCTATGCCAGTGCACCCAGTATCACCCTTTGACACGGCACTGTCATAAAGCATCCTCTGTGCACAGATCAAGACGATATAATTGAGCCTGGTGTTATTGTATGTCACTGCTCTACATAATCTCAGATAATGCACTATGGTAACTCTTGGCAACTGCTGACTTGTTAATAGTGACCATTGTGTATCAAGCGCCACAGAAACCCATTAAAACCCGGCAAAGAATGCCTTTTCTCTAGCAGGGTTCACTGAGTGACACTGGGTATGATATGACAAATAATGCTCAGGCGAATGGAGTGTCAGGTTTAGTTCTGACATCCCTTGAATGTGTGAGCTTGTTTTCTTCAACGATTTAAAAACACAAGTTTCCAAACTTGGGAACCTCAAGCAGAGCAATTTTAAGCATCTGAAATAAGTTTTAAAAAATGCAATGAGCTCATCTTGTTCATGTGCTTCACCAGCATCTCTCAGACCACCATTTATTTATTTATTTATTTATGCACAAATAGGGACTTACTTAAATACCTACGATTCTCAGTTTTTGGCAATAAATTAATTTCAGGTCAATATTAACCAAATAATCAATGTCCCCCCAGGGCTGCTGGTTGACCTATGTATTGTCGTCTGCCACTCAATATGTGGCTTCTGAAAACCAAATGTTTTCTCTGTCACTAGGATTATTTGGTGCAGTCTGTTGAATCAAATATTTGTTCAGTGATTCAAGCTGTTGATTGTCTTGCAAAGAAACACACAATTTTGAGTCCAGAATTTCACCTTTTCTCTAATTAAAGACTTGATCTTGGCTATAGACTGCTTTATAAGGCCCTGAAGGCTGGGGAATTATCTCTGAGTGGGCTCTATGAATAAATGGGGTGATTTATTTTTCAGTGTTGCGTACGAACACTGAGTTTTGCTCTTCAAAGCTGAAAGTTTTTTTTTTCTTGTCACATGTGAAACTGTTGCTTTTTTAAGACTCTGGCAGCCAGTGAACCTGTGGCATATTTTGCTGGAAATACTTACAAAACAAGAAATACTTGTGGTTGGATTCAGTCCACCTTTCACTTAGTGAAGTTCTTCATTCAGTAGAGGCACCACGATAATGCTTAATTTTTAATGCAAAGTAGTGTAGACACAATACAGTCTGAGAGCTGCAGTGGTGCCTGCTGGCACTGAACATGCACCGGACTTTTAAAGATGTGGCTATTGGAAAAAAAGCAAACAAGAAGGGTATGTTTACTGCTGCTGTCTTGCAAAGAAAAAAAAGATAAAACAGTCCACAATTGCATGTTTCCAATCCACTGTTTGCATTATGATTGATGTATAGGGGTTGAGGTCATGGAAAAAAAAACATCGCTAACGCCGTGGCGGCTCAGCCTTTTGGAATGCTCACATGGCGGGTCTGAAGCCTTTTGTGCCTTCCACATTTTTCCATTTGGTATGAGGCTTAGCGGTAATCAGCTCACTGCTAATTAGAAGTCATTCTGCGTTCTGCTCCCCATTATTACGTTAAATTATCTCAGACCTCAAGAATTCTTACATTCAAAAAGAAAAGTTTCTGCAGTACCTTTTGTCATGTATTTCCCACACAGCAAAGTTGAGAATACGCTTTTGCTGTTTCGAAGCAGCCTCTGTGGAGGAAGCGAAAGCCATTCTTTTGCTGTGTTTGAATTACTTTCTGCTTTTCATTTCTGTTTTTAGTTGTTAAATAGCGTATGTCAATAGTGAAAGTGAGATGAATAAAAGGAGATATATATTTATGCATATATATATATAAGTCTTGGAAAATGATGGAGATATTTGTAATAGAGAGTTTTGCATTCATCTTTGTAGATCTTAAAGCATCCGCAGGCAAGAAGCCTGGAGGTAGCATCCCATGGAGCTCTTATTTTTCAAGTGAATTGGCTACAGAAATACTTTCCTGTTGCAGAGCTTAGGATCAGTCCTTATGCACCTCTCCTCAAAACAGGAATCTAAAAAATCCACTGTTTGGGGATGCAGGGAAGGCAGGAGCAGAGATACAGGTTTAGCTTATTTTATTCTCCTGCTGTTAGTGGCGTATTAATAAATAGTTTTTGTTAGCAGAGTTTTAAGTGTCAGTCCTTGTACAAAGCAAAAGTTTAAACTAATTGTACGAGTTGTGACTGGCTAAGAGCTCTCAATGTACCAGTGATGACCATTCTCCCTCTCTGCATTTGCAGGTATACACTGCGACAGTGTGTGTGCGGAGGGACAGTGGGGCCCTAACTGCTCCTTGTCTTGTTACTGCAAAAACGGAGCCTCGTGCTCTCCCGATGATGGCATCTGCGAGTGCGCGCCGGGCTACAGAGGCACCACGTGTCAGAGAAGTAAGCACGGAATAAATGCCTTGAAATCTCTCATTTCTTTCTCTCCTGCTTGGAATGTGTTTGATATAATTCTGTACTGCTGTGTAAACTGGTGAAACAGTCCTCTTTTGGACATTTTAATTGACAGAAGGTTTGAGTGTAGATAAACGGATGCTACTTAAGTTAACAGTATTTTCAACTGTCTTCCTCTAGCTGCTGTATAACCTTAGTTTTATATACTATTTGTGCAGTGACTCTGTTGTGCATATGACTTTATAAGAAACAAATACGGTAGGGGAGTCCATTCTAAGGCTAACATTTCCAAAAGTGGTTAACCAACACTGATTTTTTTTAAGGCATATTCTGGTAGCTAAATAATGTGTGCCTGAGTTTCAAAAGTTAAAATCCTTCGCTTCCCCTTGAGTTTGGAAGCCATCATTAGCTTTATTATTGCTTTTATTTAACATTTCTTCTGAAACAGCGAAGAATGGCCAATCGGATCAGGCCTCCCTGCAAGTAAAAGGCATCATAGGTACACATACTTTTGTTTTAAAAATTCTTCTCTGTAAAGTGTAACATTAGCAGGAGAAGAGTCATGAACTGAGGCAAATTGTGTCAGAAGCAGCGAGGCAAAAATAAGATGATGTGCAAAATGTCCACCCATCCAAGGGGATTTGTCACAGCTTGCCTGGTTGTCCTTGGTTCACACTGGGAGAGGGAAAGGTGGTCAGAACAGAGCAATGCCGACTTCTTCACACTGGGAGACTGGCCTTGTTTTCAGAGATCTCGCAGAAACAGAATCAAGAAGCAGGTGGAATAGGCCAAGCAGAGAGGCTACAGGAGGCTACTGCCCTCCAAAAGAGGCAGGAAGAAAGAAGGACCCAGCAAAGGGTTGCCGAGAAGATGAAGGAGAACCAGAGGAAGCCAGGCACAGCAGCGTTTCGGGGTGAAGAGTGTGGTTGCC
Organism: Tinamus guttatus; assembly: GCF_000705375.1. The sequence continues at coordinate 244,826 of NW_010587487.1, forward strand.
TTTGGTACTGCTAAATACATTACTGTAGCATTAGTTTCACTTAAGCATTTCTAAGTACAGTAATTATTCTCACTACCTAATCTCAGAAGGCTTTACAGTTAATCAGTTAATCCAAAGGTAGACTAAATGTAAAGCATCCTTGTGCCTTGGAACTAATGTGTGTGACGAACACAAGTGGCTTCCCCTCCGATGTCTCTCAGAGCCAGTCTCTCATGCATGGTCCTGAGGCCAGGAGGTCATGCAAATAATTTGGATCCCAATCAGAAAATGCCTTTCCAGTAAACAGGAAGATCTTAAGGCACTGTTTCATTTGGGTAAGGTAAGATATCGAGGGAGATCTGACAGCATATAACTGAAAAGCTGAAACTTACATGAAATTTAAAATATTAAAAAGATAACAAGTTAGTTTTTCTAAGTGCTAATAGCTGCTTTGCTTTGCAACAGATATTTCACTTGAAGCATTGCCTAATATGCCAATTTATCAGGAAAAAATAAAGAGTGCCCAGAGGGATTAGAGAAACAAAGAGATTTCATGCAACAACCTTTTTTACTTTTTTTCTTCTCCTGTCTATTTGCCTGATTGTGGTGTTCTGCATAAAAGGGACTAGTGCCTTTGGCACAGTCATTAAGTGGAGGACTATTTTTCTGATCTCAAGTTCTGAAAAAATAGGGAGGTGATGTGTAATTAACTGTCTCATGTAATAAGTACAGTGAATACTTAGCTGAAAGGATGGCTTGAAAACATTAATACATCATTTTTCAGTGAAGTAATGGCTAAAATGGTCTAGATTTTTATTCTGAGTTACAAGAGACATTACAAAGCTGAAGTCTACGGTAACTCTACTCAGCAACAGATAAAATTATCACTGTGTTTTTTTCAAGTAATTTTCTTCAAATATGAGATCTTTTAAAAGATGTTTATGAGGTAGAAGATGTGCAGTATATAAGCAAATAAGTATAGTATGTAAATAGGTAGAGTGTCTATATATTTCAAAAATAAAACAAGTACAATGTTTCTGTGTTCCTTGTTTTAAGTAACACTGTATTTGGCTTGATGAATAATAGAATGTGAACTAACCAGTTACTAAATAGAGTATAGATAACCCTCAAGGAAGAGATACAAATCTACTTTATACATGTTTAAAGTATTCTATGTTTATTGGAACTTTATGACTAGTCACCACCACATTATGGTCCTTGTGCATATAGGAAGTAGAGCTAATCAAAGTTAACAGTGAATCCACTAAATAGTAGTTCATGACTGTATAGACTGTGCAAGCGATGGTGACAGTTTGTTCTTTCCACTTCCAGTTTGTTCCCCTGGGTTTTATGGACACCGTTGCAGCCAGACATGCCCCCAGTGCGTGCACAGCAGTGGTCCCTGCCATCACATTACTGGATTATGTGACTGCTTACCTGGATTTACAGGAGCCCTTTGTAATGAAGGTACAAGCTCTAATTAATACTCCTCTAATTACTGTGATGCTTGGTAGACACCAATAATTTTCATTTTATCTATTGTAAGCCTATAAGACCAAAAATATTTATGTTTCTTTTTTCTTAAAATAAAGAAAACATGATCCATGTGCTAAAAAAATAAAATCTAATACTGCTATCCTGTTCTCAGTGTGTCCCAGTGGCAGATTTGGCAAGAACTGCATTGGAATCTGCACATGCACCAACAACGGCACATGTAATCCTATCGACCGGTCTTGTCAGTGCTACCCTGGCTGGATTGGCAGTGACTGCTCCCAGCGTAAGTGTCAACACATTTTTTCCATTGTTTTTCAATAGCTGAACCCTGACTAATTGTTTTCTCTGTGTATTAGTGAAAAAATACTTTCTAAGTGAGAAGTGGTGATTTAATTGTGTATAATGAAGAGAGATTCACCTTTTTTTGTGTGTTTCATTTGCACTATTACACACTCATTTACATGTGAATTTTCTAAGAAGGTTAGGGGTCTGAAGCATAGGACTCTCAAAAGGGGACTAAGAGGGGATCTATTTGCAGTCTTCCCGTAGCCAAAGAAGAATTACGACAAGATGGATCCAGACATTTCTCAGAATTGCACAGTGAAAGGCCAAGAGATGATGCTCACAGGTTGCAACAAGGGCAACTCTAATTAGACAAAAGAAAAAAATAGCTTTATTCTGAGAGTGGTCAAGCACTGGAACAGGCCACTTAGAGAGGTTGAAATCTCTGTCCTTGGAGAAACTGAAGAATCTTCATCCTTTGGACAGGACACTAGACTGGTTGCTGGACTAGATGACACCAGAAGTCACTTCCCATGATGCTGTCAGTCTTTCTTTGCATACTGGCTTGAGACTAGTTGCTAGTCCCATAACAACAATGTTATGAACATGGCATGGCTTGTATTCACAAGTATGACAGAGCTTATGAATGACAGACATATTTTACAAATGACTTCCTGAGGCACTGAAATATTGGGTTGTTTTCACTGCAGTCACATACCACACAGAGCCAGGATTTTCTAAGACCCAAGGTGCAGGACTGTATTTTTTCTTGTTAAACATTTGAGGGTTTTTGTTAAGAATTCATTGCATTATGACATTTTATCATTACTTACCACTTTTTAGAAGATTTTCTCCTTCCTTTTAAAATAATTTTCAGAGATGCACATTTTTAGTGTCATTGTAATCCACTTGATTTACATACGGTCTTGCTATGCTAAAACATGTGAAGTCTGTTCCTGATTTGAAAAGGTGAAGAGCTTAGCCCTAATTTTCTTCTGTTTCACAGAGTTATTTTATTAAATGATCAGGTGTTCTCCTGATACATTGCTAGATCAATCCAAATTAATCACAACATGAAATAAACACCTGAAAAAATTCTCAAAGGAAGCATAACCAATTTTATAAAGTACTAAAATGCTCAGAGTCCTGCAGCGTGTGCAAAAACTTTAGTCAACCTGTTTTTATGAATAAATGTGGCTATAGGAGACCCTAGTACAATGTCTTTTGAATTTTGATCCATCAGTGTGTCAGGGTTTCCATGGAGGTGCATTTCCTAATAACATGCCTCATTGGTTTCTGTTATTCATTGTTTGGCTGGACTGGGTTAACTGGCTCTGTAGCAGAGCAATGTAACATCTGATCAATTTAGAAAAGAAAACCTTCTTGGCTGGCTAAATTTTAAGAAGTGATCAGCATCCACAACTCTGTATGAGATCAAAATAAACTTGGGGTCTGTGCCCGTGGAAGCCAGTAGCAATGTAGGTGCTGGGTCCGTACTTTTATGGTGAAATTAGGTTGTTGGAAGAGTATAGGAGTATTTGGGAAGAGGAGGGATTTAACCACTGAATCAATACAAGAAAATGGTGCCAGAAGCATGAATGGAGGGTTCTTCTGGAGCTGTGTTCATGGACCATAGGAGAGGACGTTTGTCTGCTTTATATAACAGGCTTTTGATCCCACGGGAAATAATGATTCCATTAATTTGTTTTGACTGACCTTTTTAAAACACCTAACTTGTGACTTTCTTGACTAACCACTAATATCATACAACAAATAACAGTAATAAAAATATTTGTAAATCACAATGGGAATTGAAACAACAATAAACTTATTAAAAATGTCAATATTAATGTCAATTAAAAATGTCAATTAAAAATGTCAATATTAAATTTGTCAATAAAATGCAATATTCTTCTTGATGGAGTGAATTTTAGGCAAGAATAACATTTCGCAAAAGTGCAGATCACACATATATGAATCATTTTGCTTATGCAAACATTTAAAGGATCAAAAACTTTCTCTTGTTCCCCAGACAGGTCCCTGGACAACCAGGCTGCAGTTTTGAGGAGATACCAGTCTTTTGATATTAATACAGAAGTAAAGATCAGACTTTATCACCTAGCCTCTTTCTCCTCTCCAATAAAATACTTTCTTTGTGCTTAAAAAAATAGTTTTTTCAGTACACAAGTGTGTACTAAAGAAACAAAAAAACTTAATATGTAACTCCTAAATTTTCAAATAAAGGAACTATTCTTCGAGTACTGTATACACTTAAGGATATTCTGACATAGAATTTTCTGTTGCTGTCTCTGAATAATAATTGCCATTTGGGGATTTGCTTCACTATTTGAGAGTTAGCATTCAGTGTCAGATTTGTTCACCATGACATTTTCAAACTAATCACTAAAATTGTACCTTATAACATTTTTGGATGCGATTATGAGTGGAAAAAAAACCATCTCCTTCTGCATTTATGATTGGTTGCTTCTTAGAAATACATTGATTGGCAGACCTATGGAAACAAAAGAGTAAATCAGAAGCCTTATTAGGTCAAGAAGCTGCCTTAATCAAGTTATATGTGCCACACTTGGGCAATAATACAGACTCTAACAGTGAAAACACAGTGTCAAGCTAGAAGATAAGTATCAGCCTTCTCTGTCTGTTCTGCTTCACATCTGAAGCTTAAAATGCTTAAGCCCTTGGTGGTGTGCTGTCAAATGGACTTCAAATTAAAAATTGTTTCTCCCTCATCTGATCTGGGAGAAAGCTGGTATAAGATAAGGGTGTCCTAGTTACCTCCTATCAAACATGTGCAATGGGTTTATTTCAGATGTTAAATCTTTTTCAGAACTATTTATCTGTAGTAAAATGACTCATTAGGTGTGTTTTGTTAATGAGCAGTAAGGGTCCTTGCCATTTGAGATTAAGTAGTTGATTTCTTATTTCAGCTTGCCCACCTTCTCACTGGGGACCCAACTGCATCCACACGTGCAACTGTCACAACGGAGCTTACTGCAGTGCCTACGATGGGGAGTGCAAGTGTACCCCCGGGTGGACTGGCCTTTACTGTACTCAACGTAAGTGATCCTTGTCCTCCACTCATGCTCGTCTGCAAGTCAGTGGCAGAATTTTCCTTTGGTATTTTAACTACTTTATTGACTGATTTCTTGCCCCTTTCACACTGAGGCGGGTACTGTGTTGCCTCTGTGGTCCCTGGGGCGCTACCCCTGTAAGCAGCCAAGCTTCGGCCGTACGTGTTCAGGCTCCTCGCTGGCCTTCCTGCAGAGGAAGGCAGCTTTTGTCCGGGTGTTGGCAGGTGTCACCACTACGTGTGTGCGGTTGTAGCCCCAGGTACAGCACAGACACCAGCGTGCTGCTGTGGTGCAGTTCCTTCCCTCTCTGAAATACTCCAGCACTGGGATGCAGTAACCAAGTTTATAACGTCACGACACACAGCTCACTGAGGCTGTGAGAATAACTTGCGCCTAAGCTGGGGTTGTGATCTCCTGTGGCAAAATCCCTGCCAGTGCTGCAAAGTGATCTTATTGTCCAACCCTTATCTATAATTGTTACATCCCAGAAACGACTGCAGCAACAGCTCTCGGTCAACACATAGAATTCAAATACTGATATAGAAGCTACTTCATCTGCAATTTAGAAGCCAAACTTCCTGAGGATCTTATTTCATCATTTCTTTTGGAATTTGCTTTGTGTAATTAATGCATTAGATCATGGACATTTCTAAAACCTTTTCTTTATAATATGATCAACAGTGCAGTGACTGGAAATAGGTATATGACACCCCTTTTATGCTGGTATATTGCTGGTATGCAGTGACTGGGAATAGGTATATGGCATTCATTTTATGCTGGGTAACAGTTCATCCAAAGTTTCAGAGAGAAATATGTGTTAGAGATAGATATGGATAGAGAAAAAGTTGTTTTCTTATTATCTTTATCATAGTTATATTTATGGCAGCTATTTGGCTTATCTTCATCCCCACCGTTTGCAATCCAGGCACAAGTATTATCTTTGAACTCGAAAAATAGCTAACTGCTTTGCATTCACTGTTTAAATAAAGTTTTCACCAAGTTGCAACTCTCCTTTTTCAACTGAACGATGTCACAGTGGCAGGAAATAACACATATATTACAGGGCCATGTGGATGCAGCTCTGGAAGACATTCACTATAGTGGTTAGCTGTCAGCTATTGTGATTATTTTGCTTTCTGCTGGTGAATAATGATCTCTGTGCAGTGATACGTCTTCTTCATACTGAAATGGCATCTCTGTGAGGAATGGAGATACAATAAGATAATATTTTTACTCTTTATACTTCAGCATCAACTGCACTGAAAATATGTTCAAAGGTCTATTTATCACTAGACAGATTCCCTGTACTGGTTTGCAAAGTGCCCTCTTTCTACTCCTTTCAGATATTTCCATAAAATTTGTTTCTTCAAGCAGCCCTTCTTGGTGCCTTCATTTGCTGTCCCCATAAATTCCTGCTTATAGTTGTTTGGCTGATGTATACTTTAACCCCCTTAGAACAGGTCAGGCCTCGGTCTGTTGTGGTTGTAAAATGCCATGTTGTGTAGCGGGGCTACAGAAGTGACATTGCAGTAACGTAATGAGTAGTAATATTTGGGTATTGTTTCTAGAGCATTTTTTCACTCTGTTTTCCCTCCCGCTCCTTGCGCTGCAGGATGTCCCCTGGGGTTTTACGGGAAGGATTGTGCCTTGATCTGCCAGTGTCAGAACGGAGCTGACTGCGACCACATAACGGGGCAGTGCACCTGCCGCACGGGCTTCATGGGGAAACACTGCGAGCAGAGTAAGTACGAGCAGGAGCTGGTCGTGCTCCATAACAAACACTAAACCCTTGAGCCGAGCCTCTGCTGCTTTGGTCTGCGTTCTCGTACAGCCTCTTGGCTTGAGGGGGAATTTTGGCTGAGCAAGAGTTTCAGGAATTGGTCTGCATTTTTCCCCGAACATAAAAACCCAGAGAATTAATTATTGAGACAGATTATGATTGTGACAGCTGTTCTTTTTAAATGTAGCTATAAATTGAAAGACATTTGCACTACATTCTATCTTCTATGGGCATAATGCTGAAAAAGCTTAAGCAACCCAGACGTGCAAAAGTAACAAATGAATCCAAGTAATTGCCATTAGCATAAACCACAATGAACATTAATAGAAAACTGAAGATTAGATGTATCACATCAGTCCTAGTGGATAATATTTTTTGCGATGTGTTTTACAGTACAATTGGATTATAACAGGGCAGTAAATAGAATTTTTTTTTCTACATGGGTGATTCTTTTAACAGTTTTATACCAGTAAATCAAGAGTAACGCCACTGAAATCGATGATGGCATAATGTTGTAAAACACTATAAAAGGATCCTAGGCAGAGAATCCGGAGCGTCCTGCTTCTCTTAAGGTTACAGGCTGATACTCCCATGCTTCGTGCATTACATTGCACTGCAAAGCAATCTGTTCAACACAAGGCAAACGTGCTCCAGATAAATGTACTTAATTATGATTTTGGAGGCTTAAATGGGTCTTTGGTATGAGCAGTCTGCACGGGGCGAGTGGAGCTCAGTCCCCATCACCTACAGGCAGGGCTGATATAGCCGTGTCTGGTCCGAAGGGCTGCATAGTGATGGGGGCAGCAGGCACCACGTTTGGCAGCCCTGGAATAGAAGGAGCTGGGGGCCCTGCCATATACTAAACAGTATTACCATATACTAAACTTCTGTCCTGTAGGCGTGTTTTATTCCCTCTACAGTGAGTCTAGACCCAGTTGCAACACATACTGATTTTCTAAGACTAACAAGCATCTATGTTAGAAATTCTAAAAAAAAAAGAGTTTTTTCCCCTTAAAAATACAATTACAACAAAATTAGAACATTTTAGAGGAATATATTCATTTCAATTAAATAAAAGTTATTAACATGTTGCAGTTTCTTATTCCACTCATATTTCAAAATGTTTAACTTTCAAAGAGCAATAATATTTAGGTGAACTTTTTTGCAATATCTTTTTTGATGTTGTCAAATCTAAGTATTTATTTGACTATTTTGGCAAAGCTACATTCATTATTATATTTCACATGTTTGGTATTTTATCCTATGATCTGAGAAAGATTCAACTGTATTAAAATGTTCTGATATTTCTGAATTGGAATTTCAGCTTAAAAAGTCTTTTCATTCCAATTCAGGTTTCAAAATGCAAAAGTATGCCATGGAACAGTGTTCTTTGGCTAGTCATGCTAGCCATTCAGTAGTGCTAATCTTTTACTGAATGAAACTAAGAGAAGGATAAGCATGAAATTGCACTGTATTTCATTTTATCGAGGCTGCAAAAAAGTTTCTCTAGCAACTATTGTGTCGCATTATCTTGTAAATCATTCTAATGTAGGAAAACATAAAAGAGGAGTTAGATTGTTTCTTTTTAAAAAAAAAAGAAAAGCAATCAAATTACAAAACCACAAAGAGACTGAGAAGATTGAGTCTCAGGAGAAGAAACACTACACTTCTTCAACCCATCTGTAGTAGAGCAATGCAACATGCCACATGTTAACAGAGGTGGTGATACAAAGGAGTCGTTGTTATCAGTGTAGGATAATTCTCTGCTATACTAGTTGCACAGTGAAGCAGATGCTTTGATCAGTAATTGATTATTCTAATGCAAATCATTTTGGAAGAGACATGTTTCTGTAAAAACTCTTCAGTTAGGCTTATTTCTCATAAGTTTTTCATATTTTCCTCTGTAATAGTTTCTCCTTAAGGTATCAAAATATGTTAATGCATCATTTTCTTTTTTTTATAAATACATGGTGCATGTTAAACTCATTCTTCTGGTTCTTATCTCCTACTCTTACTACATTAGCACATCTGTCATATGCAATGACACTAGCTATGTATCTGGCACCACTTATATCATTACATGATGTTTAGAGCACTGGGTTTGAGTGACTTGGGAAACCTGACATCATGTTGTAAAACTACCCCTTTAGTCCAATTTTGTCTGTTTTTCCCAGTGTCTTCTCCCATGTTAATCTGCGCCTTTCTGATTCCATATTCACAACTTTGGGGGCACCAAGAATATGGATGATGGAAAATCAATTCTGAATATCATTGCCCCTTTTCCTCTTCATATGTGTGCATGCACACACACACACCCTGCCTTACTTTATGAAAATAGAGATTTACTAGTAATAACATAATGCCATCTGGTGGCCACTTACAAAAACATACCTAGGTTGACAAGGTCAAGTGCTGGCATATAAGATGCTATAGTTCTGTAATACCAAAACTTTTCAGAAACACTAACTTACATCTTCATCTTATTTTGTGCAGAATGCCCCCACGGTACCTATGGATATGGATGCCGGCAGTTATGTGACTGTCTGAACAACTCAACGTGTGACCACATCACGGGGACGTGTTACTGCAGCCCAGGCTGGAAGGGAGCCAGGTGTGATCAAGGTAAAAGCCTAGGCACAAAAAAATTACTGTGATTGGGTTCTCTAAAACAGCACCCATCTATTAGATGTCGTGTCTGTATCAATCATTAATTAAACCCAATAAGTTATGTGTGCTTAAGTAGTCTATTTTATCAAGTTATATGAGCTCTGTAGGTTTTTAAATATTAGATGCCTCGGTGATAGTTTATTGGAGTAACACTCAGGATTGCATGAAATCTTTTAGAGCGCAGTGCTATCTAAAGCTGTTGGTAGAGCATGTGCTTCATCTGATCTGTATTTTTTGCTTACGGAATGGTCTTACTTTTTTCAAATCCATGAAATACTTCTTTCTATAAAGAAGACAAATGCTCTTCCTTAAGGCCAGTGGTTTCTGACATGCTTCTATTTCTGCATTATTAAATACAGTTAGAACTAGCAGAAAGATTTAGAGGTGAAATACTATCCTGTGCTCCTGACACAGGAACCTTACATGTGTTTAATCTGTATATTTTATTTCTTTTTGTATTTCAGCTGGTGTGATTATAGTGGGAAACTTGAACAGTTTAAGCCGTACCAGCACTGCCATGCCTGCTGATTCTTACCAGATAGGGGCTATAGCAGGCATCATCATTCTTGTCCTCGTTGTGCTTTTCCTGCTAGTGCTGTTCATCATTTACAGACACAAACAGAAAGGGAAAGAAACGCACATGCCTGCAGTGACCTATACCCCTGCTATGAGGGTCATTAATGCAGATTACAACATTGCAGGTAAGCGCCAATCTGCGCAGGATTTTAGAGGGTTTCTTTTTCCTCCCCTTCCTGACTTCGTGCATGTGATGGAGATTCACATCCAGCCCTAAGTGTGCACACTGAACCTCTTTGCGTTAGCGAGAGCTGCTGTGAGCAGGAGCATATTTGATTCCAGAGAAAGCATCTGAAAGCCTCACTGGAAAGAGAGGCAGAGAAGACTTTCCTCCTGAAGAAGAGAGGAAGGCTGAGACACGTTCAGTGGCCCTGCCGGAGCCCCTTTCCAGGAGAGCAGCCACTGCCTGATCCCTGCTGGCCCAGCAGGCCTGTGTGCCTGCCTCCCGGATGGCAGGGCTGGCTCCCCGCCTGCAGAACAAGGCTGGCCCAGCACCTACAGCCATTTAGGGGGGTTCTCCATCAGTCTTCTAATCTCCGCATTTAATGTTATAAAGCTAGCTTAGACAGGTAAAATATATTCCCTGCTGAGTAAAGGAATAAGACAACCTTATATACACCATGCTCTACTGTGTAATGTTTTGCACCCCCAATTGTTTCACTGCATTAAGCAGTGGAATTGTGTATCTTTCTATTTCTCCAGGCCTGTTTTAAAACAGAACTGGAAAGTGTGTCAAAACATGCTTTCTAATGAAATTTTAAATTCAGTGCTAATAACTTGAGTACAGCAAGACTGCTATAGCTATAGAAAATGAAAGTTTCACATTAACTATGTTAAGATTCTGTAGAAGAGAGTTTGAAACCTGTGAAGATAAGGAGCTACACTGCTGAAACAGGACAGAATTTTTCAGCCTATGAAGGTGCATATGAATTGGGATGAGAGAGTTAGTTGAACCTTCAGGCAGTGCTGTCAATTGCAGCCAGCTATCAAGGAAGAGGGCAGGTAAAGAAGCCAGCAGAAGCTGTTGTCGGAACAGGGAAAGACATCTTTTGAAAACAGCAGCAGAGGTGGTGCAGTAGGAGCACCAGCAAGTGTTGTGTAGCCTTGCAGATAGAAGTTTCTACAATTAGGATAACACCACAGCTACAGACACTGGAGGCAAAAGAGAGCAATGGGTCACAGCAGAAATGATGGCAAGCCAGTAGTGCTTGAGAATGCTATTTTAGTTTTCAAGAAGTTCTGGAGCAAATGCTGAAATTAATGCAACACTATCAAGAAATATCTTAAAAAAGGACACAGCACATTATTTCTAGTGGTTCATTTTCCCGTCTTTTTCTTTTCAGAAACCATCCCTCATGGTAACGGTGGAAATGCTAACAGTCACTACTTCTCCAACCCTAGTTATCATACTCTAACACAGTGTACCACCCCACCACATGTGAACAACATGGACAGGCTGACCCTGGCAAAGGTAAAACTTAAAAATCTAAATGTTTCTGTGCAAATGAGCATCAGATTTCTTTTACTTTCTTCTCTAATGCCTCATCTTGAATTTATTTTTTACTTTCACTGATTATCACCTTGTAGAAATTCAGCAGCCACTTAATGTTTTCGATTTCTGTTATCTATTTTTCTCTGAAATAGTCAAAAAACAACCAGCTGTTTGTGAATCTTAAAAATGTGGAACCTGGAAAGCGAGGCACTGTCATGGACTACACAGGAACGCTGCCTGCAGACTGGAAGCACGGTGGTTACCTCAATGAGCTTGGTAAGAGAGAAGAAAAAAAGCAGGAAAAAGCGGATGTTATTCATGGTGGTTGTGATGGACTGGAAAGCAGAGGTTTATTTTCCAGTATAGAGTTAGTTTTCCAGCGAGGTGGTATCAAAGTGGTTATTCTGTGACACTGTGTCACAGAATGCAATAACTAGTTTGCCAGGCAGTAAGGACTAGGGTTATAGGTTCAACCTTCCTGCAGGGCAGTAGCCTCAAACACAAAATGTGACTGCCTGAGAGGACCAGTGATCCAGCCTGATGCCCAGTGCAGATGCAATATGAAAAAGAAAAGAAAAGAAAAGAAAAGAAAAGAAAAGAAAAGAAAAGAAAAGAAAAGAGAGAAAAGGGAAAGGAAAAGAGATTATTTTGCTTGTTAAGTAGTTTTATAAGATCATGGGTATTTTGCAAGAAGGATCTACTTTAGCAAAATTGGAAAGATTCTTATCAAATCAATGTGAGATTACAAAGCTTTATGGGCTTTTTCCTTTTTTTTTTCTGGTTTTACTGTCTACCATATAGAACTGACGCTTTAAAAAAATAGCTTCTCATCATTAAAAAAATAGCTTCTCATCTGCTTTAGGTATAAGTTTTAAAAACCTCTTTCAAGCCTCTGTTTGCCAAAAGACAGAACACTTTTCTTACAATGAGAAATTTCCCAAAGTTGTGGTAATGAGAGTCAGCTCTGCATTTCCTTAGACTATTTATCCCAGTACTCAGAACTCCTAAGAGATATTGGCTGCTTTTAACCCCTTGCAATAAATCAAACAGGCAGATTCCAGGGGAGTGGATGAATGCCGATGGCGTGCTGGTTTTCTAAAAGAGCATATGGGATGATTTGGGTAGCTCTGACGGGGTGACCATAGCATTGTTCCAGGCAAAAACAGAACAGTTGACCCGGCATCTAATTCATAAAGTTGTATGGGACTGGAATACAATTCATGTCTGTTGTTTAATTGAAAATAGGTGTTCTCAAATAATTTTGTTTTGGGTCACTATGAGTTTTGATGAAAAAAAAAGTTGTATTAAATACTAGATCAACAATAATTTTAAGCTTTTGTAAGGGTTCTAACATAGTATCACAATACATTCACTGCTTTACATTCACTGCTTTTCAGTCACTGCTTATTCTATGCTTATACTGGGGTTTGCACTGAGAGAAATCTGTTAATAACAGACAATTGCAAAGCAGTAGACTTTGGTATAAAGAGTTTTAGGCCATTTCTTTAAGCCAAAGGGCTGAAAAGAAGTGACCCTGAAAAATACAGCAAGAGTAATTAACCTTGGGAGCAAGAATTGCAGTGAATTTGCCATACGCTGAGATTTTCAGGTCGAGATGGAGCTCTTTCTAGTAGATAGTTTATTCAGACAAAAAATATGCTGTAATCAAAAAGCAGTTATTGGGCTCATTCAAGAGTAACTGGGTGAAATGTAATGGCCTGTGACATATGTGAGGTCAAAGTAGATAATTTAATAGTCCCTTACGACCTTAACCACCTTCCTTGCACAGGGAGCTACCAACTGAAAGCATGCAAGCTCAAAGTACCAATAATTTTGTAACCCTATATAGGGTAGCATGGTGCTTAGAGCATCTCTCTGGGTAGAAATGAACGACAAAGCAATTTTTAAAGTGTTCAAAGCTCTTATCTACTCATTTTACATTTTCAATTTTAAAATTGCTCATTTTGATATTTTTCCAGGTGCCTTTGGACTTGATAGAGGATATTTGGGGAAATCTCTGAAAGGTGAGTGCATTTCCTGATGCATATAAGTGAAATTAAACAGTTATTTAGTTTCAATCATATTTCATTTCTGTGTGAAAGAATTTACAATAATTTTGGAGTAAATTGTACTTAGTGAGTCAAAACATAAAGGATTATCTGAGGGGGAAGTTTGCTTTGTTTTGAGTGGAGAGGCTTTTTTCTTGGTGGTGTTTTTTTTTTTTTCCTTTAAAAAAACGTGATTTTCTAAGCCCTTCATTCTCCATATGCAAACCATTCATGTACTACCTGAATCATCAAATAACTGTATTTTGACCAGCTGGGTGGGCATTCAGGCAGCCTCTGATGAGAAGCTTTGGGGCGAGCGATTCCTCTTGCAGCTGACGTGGTGCCTGGGCCACCATGAGCACCCAGAGCTTTGTGGAGCTCACTGTGGGCTTTGGGAAGGTTTACCAAAGCACGAATGTATGGAGAGGAGTGAAAGGCTTGGGAAATTCAGGAAAGCAATGATATTTTTACCTTTCTCATTATATGATTTCTCATGAGACTTCATACTGGGGTGTACCTGTGTGTGTACCTGTTCTTGTTACATAACTTAGGTATGCCAAGGTGATATGCCAAGGTGACTAGAATGTCTAGATATCCAAACAGTGGGAGAAAAAGTGCAGCTAAATCGAAAAGAATAACCAGTTAAATATGTAGCATCTGCTACCTGACATTCCCTGGTTTAGGGGAATTAGGGAAAGCTTAATTTCAAATACCCTAAAGGTGTCAAAAAGTTATAAGCAAACATTTACTGACCAGTTCCTCAACTCGATATTCAGAAGCAGGAACTAGCTGAGAAAGTCCCAGCCATAAAACCGAAATAACATAGTATACTGCAACATAGAATACAAAACAACATAGGATACTCTAAAATCTCTTCCTAGCATGAAAAAGCATTTCTCAAACCACAGTTATCTCTGTTTTTCAGTCAAATCCCAAAATGAGAATATTTTAATAGTGTCCTGCCCCTAGCACTTGCAAAAAAATATTTTGAAGTGCCATCCATTAAGACCTCACTCTGCAAATAACCTGTATTTAATGGAAATTGAAGGTGCTCATACTTTGCAACAAGAATTTGCCTATGGCAAGATCAGGCTCATAAAAGCGCAGAGAGGTAGAGGTGCCTTTGTTAATTGCTGTGTAAGACAATTTTTGAAGTGTTGTGAGTAGTTTTTTTTTAAGTACTCACTTATGAGCGACTTTGTAGAACTCCAAATGACAGGAGGACTGTATAACTGCAGAGTTTTTCAGAAATTAAAATGCATTTTGTTCTGTTCAGTAGTAACGTTCATATTTGCATAGCACATTTGAATGAGTAGTGTGTTTTTCCTCTTTCAGATCTAGTGAAGAACTCAGAATACAATTTAAGTAATTGCTCATTAAGTAGTTCCGAAAACCCGTATGCCACTATAAAAGACCCGCCAGTTCTTTTACCAAAAAATTCTGAATGTGGATATGTTGAAATGAAGTCACCGGCACGCAGGGACTCCCCATATGCTGAAATTGCCAACTCTGCTTCAGCCAATAAAAATGTTTATGAAGTTGGTAAGTACAAACTGCATTTGTAGATTGTGAAGTTTGAGGACAAAGAGTACAAGATCTTTCTTCTGAAGTAGTTTAGTCAAAACACATCGAAAATCACTGAAAAAAATGCTGTTGCTTTCAGACTCTGTCTCCTGCTCAGAGCAGCTCAACCCATTCTTTTGAGATAAAGTGGTGTAATTCACAAGATAGCTTGAAATGCTTTCAGTTCTGTTCTGTAACCAAAGGGCACCTCTAAATTTTCCTGGTTTGAAAGCCTTTCTCTAAACAAGAGCAGAAGATACACTCAGGATAAAAGTGCAATATAATTCATCTCCGGATTAGGCTGTGACATAGGGAATACATCTGAAGTAGGTGTACACAACGGATAGAAGAGCTCTGTTTACTCTCCTTGATCAGAAAATAAAAGAACATCATCATCCGCAAAGGTGATTTTACTGATGTGGATGCTGTGTAGCACTGCATTTTTGAGAAACCTTTGGGATTTCTATTGGATGGTAATGAATCTAATGATCTCTAGACTCAAATAATGTGCCTGTCACATATGTTATGGTGTATCATTTCCTGTTTCTATTCTCAGTGAAGAGATGCCTCTGGAATCCCTGATGATCCCCATTGTGCTGTTGTGGATTTTTTTTGTAAGATCTTGATTAAAAGCCCAAAATTTGGGCAGTGTAGGCAAAATTATGGCCTTTTTAGTTTGTTTGCACACAAGAACAGATGCTACTCTGCTTGGTTCTGTCATTAAATACACTCGAGGCAGTGCCTTGATGCAAGCTCACAGGTGTTATTTGGAATAAAGCCAAGATACTTGAAGATGAACTTTTGTTCCATTTCAGGACTCAACATGGCAAAGAGTCTTAATATTTTTAAGCAGCAGGGAGAGAATATTTTGCAACACAAACTGACCCGAAATGCTCTGCTTCTATTCTGTTTGCCTTTTCTTGTGCTCAGTGCATGTTTTCTCTTTTGCCGCAGAACCTACGGTGAGCGTTGTCCCAGGAGCCTTCGGAAACAGTGGACATTTCGGCCAGGACCCTTACGATCTTCCAAAAAACAGCCACATTCCGTGTCACTATGACTTGCTACCGGTTCGAGATAGCCCTACGTCCTCTACGAAGGAGGTCGGCAGCGAATGACTCCAGCAGCGGGACTCTCGAGGAGGACAGCGGCGTGGTTCATGCCCCTTCCTCTAATGTACCTTCTTATTTGCCTCCTAGTCTGTCCAGTAAAAAATTGCTGTACATTAACCAGGAATCTCAAGATGAGGTTTGTATTGTATAAACAAGTGACAGATGGACAGACGTCACATTGGGGATATTCTGATTAGCTTTTTTTTGTGGCACTTAATTTTATAGAGACAGGTATGCAACACATTTACACTGTAATATGTTGGCTTAAAAATATTAGTTTGTAGATCAGTTCTGGCAATAGAAACTCCCATTTCAGCTACTTTAAATATGGACTCCATGTTTGTATTTTACTTTGTTAGGGTAGAAGTCCCAGGACAGTGCAGTTTACCAAATGCCACTTCATAAAGGGGATATGACTTACTGATATGTAGAAGAAAAACTATTGTCAAACATTACCTTCTATTCTTATCTTTAGCTGAGACATTAAGCAAAAAGATCTGATGGAGCATAGCAAAGCCCAGCACTGCTGCTGTTTGGGAAATCCATCATCAGATTTTTGTCTGTTACTAGTTATGGGGATACCTTTCTTAGATAGATTTGAAGATGCTGAAAGCATCGCATACTTCAGAATTACACGATGCTTCCAGACTGGGTACTCCAGGCTCAGCACCAGTCCTCAGCAAATCATTTGCTACATTTCAACTCATATGTTGCAGTTCTGACCACTACTTCTGCCATACACAACTAACAATCCGTAACATATCAGTAACTACTTCATAAAATATGTAAAATAAATCTGTTTATTTTTGTCAACATGGACTGAGTGTGAAAGACAAAGATGATGAATACTGTAAATCTGAAGTGCAAGGAAAGATTTAAATTTTAGAAACAGGTAGTAGTACAGACTGTAACATAGGGTAAAAGTAGTAAAATGTCTTTTTTTTCTTCCTTAGAAACAACTAAGAAATCTCTGTGCATATTTTTTAAAATTGCACCTTTTATTTTTTTTTATAGTTAATAGGGAAAAAGTATGCTTAAGCTGGTCTTTTGCATTGCTAATAATGTGACACATGTACCCCATTCTTCATTAACTTGTATCTCCATTTTTAAACTGTGCATCTATGTTTCTAGTGATCTAGCTTATAACAGCAAAATATTTTACTATGTGTCTTTTTTTTTTTTTTTTTTTTACCTTTTCTTGTTTGTTTGTTTTCTTATTTTGCCAGCTGGGCTTTATTTTGTCTGGTTAAGGAGCCCTCTGACAAGAGAGGGGGAAGATTTAAGTAAGGCATAATGTAATACTAACGTCTGTCAGAGGTGGTTAGCTAATACGTAATAGCTTATATTAGTGAATTAATTGGGAAAAAAAATGCAAGGTGCTTTTGTTGAGGATAACAACTGAGGAGGAAAAGGAAAGGAAAGAGCAGACTCCCTCTTTAAAGTTTAGCTCATTCTGTTGATGGAGCTGATCCTTCCAAGAGGCTCCTTTATTTCCTATGGAGTCAGTTGAGACCTGTGCAATTCAGAGGAAATGAAATTTGCCGAGGAATTCATCTCTTGACACAAAATTGTGCACCAAAAAATAGCTGCCCCTGAATAATGGCCGTTCTCTTTCAGTGGGAGATTACCTTTAGAAGCTTAAGAAGGATAGTCTAAGCTGTGGCAGCGTGGGTTCCACAGCTGTAAGGACATGATCCTGTCTGCCACCGCACTTGTCACACAACTCCACAGCCTTTTCCACCTTGCCCAGGAGCAACCCTGCTGCTTGCCATAGGAGGTTATCCCAAGGCCTGGTGCATCCCTGACTGATGGGGAAAGGATGTGGGAAATTGCATTGTATGGGATATAGCGGGAAGCATAAAGCCCTGTTAGTCCTTCTCTCAGTGTGCCCTGGGGTTGCATATCAGAACTGGGAGGTACTGTATAATGCAAAGGGCAGGCCATATGTCAACATCTGGTGCACGAGCTCTTCAGCTCAGCACAGGGAGTTCCACAACAGTTCTTTTATCTGAAAGTCTGGATTGCAGTACAGTCTGAGACAAAGGATTATCGCTGTTGTTGTGATGGTATTGATATATTCCTGGGAAGATGAGACCCAGTTCAACCTTTGGCATACTAACTGCAGCACAGAGAATCAACTATGAGAAAACCTTAAAACCCAAACCCTTCTCATTTGAAAAAGGATCACAGGGCTGAAATGGAAATACAGTGTACTTTGCATTCATTTTATGTCATTAAAGTGGTTAGAAATGAGAGTGCTGCATCTGAAGACGTTGTTGTGGGTGTGCTCAAGGCTGAAAACATATGTGGCTGTATGAAGTGCCCCTTAATGTTTTTTGTTCCTGAAGAACATGAGCAGTGGATGCTTTACAATTCCTTGGGCAATCCTTGCACATCCATGGGTAGCTGTTTGATCAGCTTTGGACTTGCAATTACAGAAATTACCTAAGTTTTCAAAAAGCAACCGCCATTTAATCCCTCCTTAAGACAAAGTATGGACTGGGTTTGTGTGCACATAGGTACATGTAGTGCTACTGATATATACATGTGTTTGTACTGTGTGAGATGGACTTTGAAATAAAACCTTTCTTCTCTGATGCCGTGAAGAGAAAATGCTCTACTTCTCTACTTAGCAATTGTGGACTCACCAAAAAAAAAAAAATCTAAAAATCTTGCTCTCCAGAAAAAATTTCCAATAATTTGGAGATGACTAGGTCAAGTATTCTACATAATAAACATTTTTTTGCTTTCTTTTGTTTTAATATGTATACACATCAGTGAAGAGCTGAATAAATGATCTTTAATTTGTTTGAAAATTTCCAGTAGGTCACATCCTCAAGTGATATATTTATGAGAACAAGTAAGTTTCTCATAATTTCGCCTACTACATACATTTGAATAAATACACAACCAAATTCTGCCCTCTATACATGGGTACAACTCCTGCTGTGTAGTCAGCATAAGGAATGTCAGCATATATCAGTGCTGAATTGCAGGACATCTAGGTACAGTAAAAGATGTGTGAATTTACTTTGTGGATGATCACTGATAGATGCTCACAGAAAATAATTCCCTGCCGGGATAGTAGAGTCTTGTTGAATGGTGTCTTTGCTCATTTGAGAGAGGAAGAAAGCACATGGGCCTTGAGTTAGACATTCCTCTATCCTGTGGGGGCCGTAGGGTGGCTTTTTTTGGAATAAACTCCGCTGTCACCTCAGCAGAGACTCACAACTCAGACCTCATGACCATCACGTAGTCCTTTTTGCAAACCCTAGCAGGCTCTTCAAAGAACTAAGGCACTTCCCAACATGCACAGTACTTTCTGGTACCAACTTAATAAATAACCAATGTAGTAATTCAGTAATCATCACCTACACAGAGAATTGTTTTTATCACTGCTATGATTGGAAAGAGACTCCTTATGTCTCTTTATGTTCAATTAACAATAGTGAGGAATACAGCATTTAAAACTGAGATAGCTATCCCCTAACAAAATAACAATTTAGTAAAATGCAAGGAAAAAATCAGCATAAAGTCAATCGCTGACTTTATGTAGGGAGCATAAACCCTGAACTTTTAAATGCTTGAACTTATAAATAACATAGGCATATTAATTCTCATCGCTTAGAAGCATAATGAACCTCAAGGCTCTTTATCAAAGATTTGGTTTTAATCACAAGACACTGCTACACCTAAAATTTGTCCACATCTTTATGTGCCATTAATCTGAATTGTAGATGTGCCTGCAGGCTACAGGAGGGAAGCAGATTTTGTTGTGCTCTTGCTCGAGTTTTCTGCTGAGACAATCTGCAAAGTCAAGTTAATACCGAAGTAACGTTAGAATTTAAAAAAAATCAAAATTGGGGAATGTGTTACTTAAAATGCTTGGATTTTCAAAGGACTGTGACTAAAATTGGATTCTTGATTAGATACGTTTCCAGAAAACAATCCCAACACTGCAGTGGTAAAATCCTGACTGAAGAATACAGAGCTAATTTTGACAAAAATGCTTTATATTAAAGAATGTACGTATATATATAGTAGTTTAAATGATTGAAAGTGAATGGGTGTGTGTTTATTAATTACAGGGAATCTTGCCATGTTTGGTACATTTACACTAGTGCTAGAGCACTGGACCTAACTCTTATATTTTCAGTTTTCTAGCCCACGAAACCTCACTTTGATATGATTGAATTGTAATATATTTTTAAAAGGAAACCTACCAGGTATGTCTGACTTTTTTTTCTTAGTTGTAACAAAGAAGTGTTTTGTTGTTAAAATATTTTTGTTTTCCAAAGATGACTGATGTACATCATCTTGACCTTCACTACCATTTATTTCACTTCACATACTTGTAGGTTAATGTAATAAACTTTCTAATGAAAGATGGAAGATGCTTTTCTTTTTTTTTTTTTTTTCCTCCATTCTCTCAGGATGCATTGGAAATATAAAGAGTGTTTTCTTTGCACAAACACTGTACTAGGAAGTAATGTATGTTACTTTCCTTTTTCTAAAAAGTAAGAACTTTGAGGTAACCTCTGAAAAATTAAAGCTCATTTTGGATTGGCATCTGCTGAGCTTTTGACTACTGTCAGGTCCAGCAGCATTTAGTTCCTTAGTCTGGGAAATTCCTGTCAGAAAATAGTGAAAAAGAATTTTTGAGAGTTCATGGCTGCACTCCTGAGAAAGATGGGGAGCTGAGTTTTCAAAAGCAAGGCATTTCTCTCTTTTTTTTTTTTTTTTTTTTTTTTTTTGTGGGATAACAGCAGCATTGGACTGACCATTAAAAAGCTAGTTTAAAAAAAAAAAAGAAAAGAAAAAAAAAAGTACACACATGGAGGAAAAAGCAGATAATATATAGTCATTTCTGTTCTGTCAGTTTGACACATCTCATACGGACCTGAAGCACTTGCTATAGATAAATGGTGTGGGAAACCATTCTTTACTATTGCAATTTGCTGAGGAGTGAGAGATTTGGCATAAAGTACTAACAAAGTCTGTTACATCCCACAAAGGATTCCTTGGGACTTAATTAATTACTTTATGCCCTTAAGCACAGAAGTAGTAGCCTAGTTAGCATGACACACAGTCTAAGAAGCATGTCCTAGGGGTGTGAGTAATTACGTACAGCTTACATTACAGTCTGCCTATGAAGGGAAATGAACAAACTGAGGGAGCTACTGAGGGAGGTTAGCAGGATAGTTTAGGTTTCAACAAACCTCATTGCCTTATTTCATATATTTTGATGTTACAAACTTATAGATATTTTATTTACACTATCTTTCCAGTTGCTTGTTGTAGAAATCGTCAGTTTCTTTGGCCTTTGTGCTTTATTTTAATAAGGCACTCTTAAAGAAATCTAGAACATTATTTTTTGATTACAAGTCTCCACTACCACAAATGCTCTAAGAATAGTATGATATGCATCTTAAGTGATGACCCAGGTCTGTCAGGCTACTCTTGGCTGATCCTTGATGATCTGACCTCCAACGAAAGACTTGTTAACCAAACTTTAGAAAATACACTGATCAGTCCAGTGGGAACTCCACAAGGAGCATCACTGTTCCAAGCCAATGAGGATGGGAGCCATTTGACACCGGGAGTGAAGGAAATAATGTCAACCCCCCAGCAGTCTGCAGTGACAGTCTACCACACAAAACCAAGGCAGACAACACAACCATCAGTCAAGTGCTCTTCTGGCTCCCTTCATCTTCTTGCTTTGGGAGGTAAGGCGATGCCTCAGTCTCTGCCAGATGTGCTGGGAGGTTGGTTGTCAAAGGTATTCCAGCTCCTCTCCTTCCTCCTGCTCTGGATATGGGGACGGGACCAGGCACACCCTGCCTGCTCACTGGGAGGAGAGCAGGAAACCCTGGCATCCTACATGGAGAAATGGGAGGCCACGCGGGACGGAGTGTGGTAGTGCTTCGGTCATTCCTTCAGCGGTGTATCTGCTTTTCTGACCAGCACCGTTATCTCTCTGAGCACTTCATCCAGAGTGGCACTTACCTTTTGAATTTTCTGTTTCCCATAAAATACCTGGACCATACCAAAGCATTGCCTTTGGAGCAAATCAAAGAAAAAGAATGATTTATTGAAGAGGTGAAGGGGAAAAGATGTTTCCTGAACCATTTAATTGGTAGTTGTCCTTGGGTAGGGTTTGTGTTACATGCTTTATAGAGTTAATCAAAACCATTTTTTCTTGTGTTCATGACATAATTTTATAATGGAAACGACAAGACTTATGAAGATAAGTTCCCAAGCATGGGAATAAACCCCCCCCCCAAAAAAAATGAATGAAGCAAATTTGAGAGTTATATTCTTAAATGCCAGAAATTGCTTCAAGGACATGCTGTTAATGAAGCTGGTCACCGAAGAGCTGGCACAACAACACATTTAGGGCAATAAAAAAATAGGAATGTTTTGTGAAGAACGTACTGTGCAAAGTCTTGATTTACAAAATCATTTTCTTCATTCATCTCATTGGTGGCATGATGAATTCAGGCAAGTTTTTGGTCAGTTTATACCTAACCTTAGAGCAATCACAAAACATGTTGAAAAATGATGGGCATCTCTTCCATTTAGGCTAAAGGAGGGAATAATTAAATGGTCTTTTATTTAGCGATTAGCTAAAATACTGGCAAGTTTCAGCCAAAGACAAGGGCGAATTCAACTCCGTGGCTCTTGATGGACTGGCCTTCTGCCAAGGGAGTGCAGGGGCAAGGGAGACAACAAGAAAAGCAGCTTGGACACATGAGGTGGTAACAAAAGTGCCAATAGTTAATTCCTCAGATCGAAAAGGAGAGCCAGTTCTCAGGAGCAGAGTGAAACGTGAGGTCAGGCTTTGAACTGAGGGGCAGAAAAGTGACTCTTGGATCTCCGTGTTTGCTACAGGAATTTCCATGTAGAATGTGTAACAAAGACCTCTTTGCTGCATCCTCTGCTCCGCTTGACAGCCACTCACACCAAAAAAAAGGGGGGG
>NW_010587487.1:268724-297362 GCF_000705375.1 Tinamus guttatus
GGCCTCCCCGGGTCGTTACGGACCATCGGGGCGTTACGGGAGTGGTTGGCCCTTGATTGATGGAAATTTAACCAGATTATTCCAACTGATTTTTTTTTCGGGAGGGGGGGAAGGGCAGGGAAGAGGAGGAGAGGAGGAAGAAAACCTGGAGGTGCCGAAGCTGTTGGCCGTTTCGTCACTTGCAGTGGTTTAGCTGTTGCTGCCTGTAGGGTGTGTGCGGTGCTGCTTCATAGGTGGTGTTAGCTGTGCGCTGAAGCAGTGGTCCCTTCACTGTGGTCGTGAGGCGACTGGGACAAAGAGGTCCATGGAGCCCGCTCACCTTTCTGGTGCTGCCCAGTAAAGGGTTGGTAACAGCTGAGCAAGTCCCGAGGCTTGGCTGTGGTACCAGGAAAAAAAAATATTGGAAACAAAATACTTCCCAGACTAGGAAGCTTTTAGAAATGTGAAAGTGACTAATTTGTATATCCCTTAAAATACTAATTTCTCTCTGTGCATGTTATCTCTAAGCTATAATATCTCTGATTGCCCTCCTTCGAGAAAAGAGTACCTCTTGCTGATAAGACTGTTTTTTGGCCTTTCCTGGTACTGTCATTGATCTGAGGCCAAGCTGGTAGAAATACCTTTAAAAAGTTGTGTTGTCAACGTCAACTAACATCAGTTGTGCTATGAAAATAGAGCTCTCACTTTATTTTACTCCTCTTTAAGGCTTTGGACTTCGGAACAAGTCGCCAGGTGATGAAACCAGTGATGTCTGTATGTTCTTTGGCTTCAGTGAGGCTGTGTGGGATGTCTCTACATTTAACAGTCAACAAACTGAAAAAACTTTTATCCTCCATTTTGCTCTCTGTTGTTCTAAAATGGAGCAAACCCACGTGGGGATTTTTTCAGTTGAAACTTGTCTTTTAAGCCTCTCCTAAGGGCCTCTTATTACTCTCTGACTTATCTCCTGGTCACTTCCAAGAAGTTTGTGACTATGGATCTATCTCAGAGTTACTGTGACCTAGGATACTACATTTTATTTGGAGTGGGTGCCACTTTGGGAATGGTTCCTGACAGTTGGTTTGTTCTGGTAAATAAATACATGATTGCTGTTTGGTCTGGCAAGCTCCCAGCTTGTGTTTAGTCATTACCAGAGTGTGTAAGCAGTGCTTTCTTTTGTGCTTCTGTTTAATTTAGTTATGCCTGTTATGATGAAAAATAAGAAGTTTAACAGCACTTTATTTATTTATATTTTCACTCTGTCCTGTCCATTTCCTTCTCTTTCTGTTTGAACAACAATTTTTCCTCTTTCACAGAATCACAAAACGGTGGAGGTTGGAAGGGACCTCTAGAGGTCCAGCCCCACTCTTCCAGCAGGGACACCTAGAGCACGTGGCACAGGGTCACATCTCTGGAGAAGGAGACCCCACAGCCTCTCTGGGCAGCCTGTTCCAGGGCTCTGTCACCCACAGAGGAGATAAATTATTCCTCAAATGGAAATGGAACTTCCTGTGTTTCAGTTTATACCTGTGACCTCTTGTCACTGGCCACCACCAAGAAGAGTTTGTCCCCATCTTCTTTGCATTCTCCGCTCGGGTATTTACATGTATTAATCAGATCCTCTCAGCCTTCTCTAGGCTAAACAGGCCCAGTTCACTTAGTCTTTCCTCATATGATAGGTGCTCCACCCCCTTAATCATCTTTGCTGCTCTTCAGGGCTCCTAAGTTTATCATGAGTTTTTATTAGGAGGAATTACTTTGAAATTTGCTGTTCTTCATTTGTAAGCTTCTTGTTAACTGTCAATTTCTATATTTTAGAGTAATAACCTGAAGAATGCTTTTAAAGTATGGTTATAGCATTGAGATTATTGCAAACTATTAGAGCAATTTTAATCACATTAAGCTGAAAAGATGAAGAATTGCCAGTTCAGCCATTTAGTCTCTAAATCAAATTATCTTTTTTGCTTTTTCCGCACTCTCTGTTTAAAATTTTCCAGTTTGAGCGTTAGCCTGTTTTTCTCTTTGGGCATACACAGGTTGCACTTTTGGGAGGTAGAATTGTGAGCGAAATTTGACTGATGAGAATTGTTAAAACATAGTTACCAGTGCAGCTTTGTGCATAGGGCATATTTCTTAGTTAATCGGAGGGTAAAACATGATTCCTAGTGCATCTGCGTTAGTACTGATGTAGATTTTTTGCCAGCTAACTTATGGGAGGCTGGCAGAATTCATGTTTCTCATCCTTAAAGGATTATTTTAAAGGTGAAAAATTGTTTGGAATGTGCTTTTTCTTTTATTCTGTTTACCATACCCCTTAATCTAAACATAAAATAAGATTTTCTGTGAGATTTCTTTAAAACCCATGAAGTGAATTTCTGATCACAAATCAGAAGATGGCAGTACTGCTCTATTTTTCATCTAATTGTACATGCTTGTTTTTACCTCACATTTTCAGTCCTTTTAAGTTTATTTAGTTGAGGTTTTTCTAGGTGGTGACGAGAGACTGTGGTTTTCTTGTTTTTTGTTTGTTTGTTTTGTGTGTGTCTGTGTGTAAGTCAGTTTTACAGCTGAATCTATTACATTAAATGGCAGTATTTGTTTGAAAATCTTGTGAACATGAAGTCACATGCATAATTAGATGAAAAGGGGAGGAAATAACTAAGGATTTGGAATGTTTCACATTAACGAGATTTTTTTTTGTATGTAGCAGATTTGTAGCATGGCTTGCAGTACTGAACAGTGTTTTGCAGTAAGTTAGAAGCAACAAAACCCCTGTTTTATATAAAAGCAGAAACTCTTATTCTACCTTTCTATAAGAACTTAAGGAATTCCAGGATTTAAGAGTGAAGTTTAATTTTCAGTGTCTAGTGGCTACTAATTATGTGTTTGTGGCTCCCGTAGTAAGAACAATAAACTCTGTAGGATGCAGTCATTAAAAAGACAGGCCAACTTCAAGCATGCAGTAAGGATTTGGAGGGTGATTTTAATTGAGATATTCCTCCCCTGCAATAAGTCCTTCTCTAAGGATCCTCATTGGAAACTTTGTTGTGGGCAGGGTAGTTCTAAGGTTTGCTTGCTCTCATCCTGGTTTTTCCCACATTTATGCTCCCCAATATCTCACATATAACTGGAGTTGGGTAGCTCACTCAGGTTTAAGTGCTAACCCATGTAGCTGCAGAACTAGCTTTAATGGTATATAATGTTGACTTATTTTGATATGGTAAGGCTCTTAGCTTTCAACCAAATTAATTGTACTCTTGGCTTTACTTGCCTGTGTTCCCCTCTCCCATGCCTTGTCTTTCTCCTTAAGTTTTTAGACTTGCTTTTCTGATCATGCAGAACATGCAAACTGCAGATTTCTTGTTTAGAGAATTCTGTATTTAGAAACCTGTTATTACCATGGGGTCAATGCTGGTTCCTGCCATCTCATAACTTTCCAGGGTGTTTGGTGTCTGAAGTTTCTCAATTTTTTTTTTCTGTATCTGTAATTTGCTATGCCTAGTGTATTGTTTGTTTGTTTTATCAAACCTGCTTAAAGAGGTGCAAAAGAGCATCCTGGGGTAGGAGGGAATGCAGGAATAGGAGCTCATCAAAAATGTGAGAACACCCTCTTTGGGGATGGAAGAAGGCTGAGAAAGGGAGGAAAATATCACAGACTTGTGTCATCATATGTTCGTATTTAGAGAGAAAAGGAATCTGTGAGCAGTTCTATGTGAAGGGTAGGAAGAGGTCTTCCTTTCCCTAGCTTGTGGGGAAAAGCAAATGTTGGACAGTTTGTGAAAGGGAAAGTGGTGTGTTAGGGTTAAATGGCTAAATGAAAGACAGCAGCAAGACCACATGCCCTTTGGACTGGGCACCATTCTGAATGTTCCCAGCTTCCTGGGCAGCACTGCCACGTACCCAGAGCTGCGAGTCCAAGAGAACGGAAATAGGCGCTGCAGTGGCCGGGATTCCCCTCTCGAACTGCCACATCCTGGGCGGTCTGCACTCGCAGATGGTGGAGATGGTTGCTTTCCCATAGAAGCTTGCAAATGAGAGGGCATTTTAGGATCTCAGAGTTTTGCAAAGTTGGTTTGGTGGTGCTGTAGCTACTTAATATTCTTCTGTTAAAGGCAAATGAGAAAAGGAACTGCAAAGTCTAGCAGCACTTCTACTTGCCCATGCTTTTCCAGATGTATTGTGGGAGTGGGGAGGACAGCATGCTTGGTGTAGAAGCAGGCCACAACTTGAACTTCTAATTGCTTTAGGAAACTTTGAAAAAAAAACTCTATGGAATTTTTGGAAAGCAGTTCCTCGGAGCCTTTTTGGCCATTCCACGTGGACGCAGTATTTATTTTAACAAGCAAGCACCCATCAGCAGCTTTTAATCATCGCATTAGCTGAAATCAAGCAACAGATTACAGAGCCTCAATAAAATAAAATGTTCCTAGCGGTTTTTGGTCGCTGATGACTTCAGTTGCACAATGGAAAATTCTTTCCTGCTTTGCAGTGTACAGTTTGAAGAAAAATGACTTTAGAAATGCTTTTATAGGGGAATGTAAACTCATGTAATTTAATTTAATTTAAAAAGACAATCTTATCATTACAAATTCTTCCGCTTAGTAAAGTTTAACAGAAAACTAAGTGCAGTTCATTTCTAGCGGAAAATAAGACTGATGTGCAAACCCTGAAAGGACAATACATTCCCTCTGAGGTAATTACTGACCCTTCCTTCCATCCTGTTTGAAGGGAAACTTAAATTGAATTTAAGAGGTTCTCGCAACCTAAAATCTGTCATAGAGCTGTTGTAGAGCTTCCAGGAAAGGTACAGCACATAAACTGCATCTTCATGGGGCTGGACTCAAACACTTTATTTTGAATCTTTTCTACAAATTATGCTTGCCATAGGGATTAGAATTTCATTCTATGTGGTTTTGCTGAGAAGTTTTGTAACTAAACAATTTACTAAATGTAATTAATAGTGACATCCTACTGTTTGCCTCTTTCCGTGTAGTAACAACAGTATGAATTCTCCCTTCCCTCCCCACCAGATTAAACTTAAATTGTACGTGTGTTTGTTCTAATGCACGTTCTAAATGCATTAGAACAACAGCACAACAGAAGCCTTGGTCATGATTATTTTTATCAGAAAGGAAAAACACTGTAATTTTGTAAGTGGTGGATTTTTTTATATGCACATGGGTATTTTTACCCAGAACATTAGATAAGCCTTTTCCTCTTTGAATTGTTAAAGGAATAAGCTGACATAATGGATATTGTGGGAAATGTTTATTGAGCCTTTCTGTTTTTTGTACATGTAATTATTTTATGTTGTGTTTTACTAGAATGCCATGAAGAATTGTTACTTCAGAGCCGAGTCTACCTCACTGCTGTCCTGTTTATGAGTTTTGGGAGAAGGCAGGATGTTTTTTGTTTGCTGCCTCTACATTTAAGAATAAAAATCTCCAGGTGTTCATGAGAGAAATACTTCATTTTTCCCCCCCTTTTTTTTCACCCACATCTTTATAAGTATATACATTTATTTAATGATCATATACCCTTACGTATTTAGAACCGGTAGGTTTTTAAGGTTTTCTCTTAGATGTTAGGATACTGCTACTGTAATGTGGCCTGCAAGATAAAACCTGAATTTTTAATTTGGTTTAATACTTAGACTGTCACCAGGCTAGGAAGCTATTTGGGTTTTATAGGTTTTGTCTTTATGGAAGATTTGAACAAGCTTAATTCGCTCCATGTGATATTCTTAGTCCTTTATGTTAAACAAGTTTCAGTGCAACTTTAATTTCAGTTGTTTTTATTGTGACATTTCTGGGAATTGCTATAGTAGGCCTAAAAGTGCTGCTTCTTTTGGATAGGCAAGGTCATAGTTAAAGGTGAGGTCAGAGTTAGGATGCCTGGAGTGGTTCCCAGCTGTGCTGCTGGGACTATTTGTGATACTGGGTGAGGTGCTCAGGTCGAAGGTGCGATATCCCGGCGCGTCTGGTGAAACGGTAGAGCCTTAGAAGTCTGTGGCTTCCTGGATAGCAGAGCTGATGCTGTGGCTCCCTGATGCCAGGAGGGGGCGGCTCTGGTCCTTCTTGCCTGTTGTGACACTTGTATGCTTTCATGCCTTGGCTCCAAAAATATAATCAGCAATCACGTTGCTATAGTTCACTACTGCAACAAAATACTACCTGGTTATTAGATTTTTTTTTTCCTTAAAGTGCAATGGATTTAATAAGTTTTATTTACTTCTCTAGTGTGCTCATCTAAGTATCAAAATATATTAGTAACTGAGTGTGTGCAGTAGAATTTTTAAAAGGAGGCTTGGAATTTGAAATATTATCGTAGTGCTAAAAGTGAAGGAAAGAGGGAAGGTACAGTGGAACTGAGACATATCATGCTTCAGGCCACTCAGATCTCTCTCTTTTAAACCTCATATGGTTGGTATTTGAATCACCAATCCTGGTGACTTGTGTGACCAGGAGACAATAAGGATCATCGTGCTGTGTAACCTTCATGTTTTAGTTAACAATATTTTGTTTCTCAAAATAGGCTTTTTCTTTTTTTTTCTTGCAGTTTTTTGTAACTGAAGGAAAATGATGGAAGAAAGTGGAATAGAGACAACTCCACCTGGCACACCCCCGCCAAGCACAGGAGGGGCTGCTGCCTCTGCTACACCTGTATCACCAGGTACAGGAACTTGCACATCAGCTTGGTTGCATTTGTTCATGTGTACTGAAGTGCAGCAATTCATCCCCAAAATGTTGCAGTTGGTACAATCATAGTGCCGTTCTCCAGGCTAATTGAAAATTTAAATTGTTTATTAATTGTGGAAGTGTTCAAATTATAACACTCCTCCATCATTCAGTCTCATTAAAGTACTAGATTTTCTTCACATATCTTTACTTGTGGAGGGGAAAGTGAAATTATATCTGAAAAAAGCGTAGAAACTGTAGTTGAGTATAGAGGCAGAGTTCATGATACTGGGCAGAATTATGAGCTCTTGCACAACACTACCTTTTGCCAATTAAATCTTCTGTTATCTCAACAGCAATTGTTCCAACTATTTTTAAACTGTAGGAGATTCAGTGACTTTTTTTTTTTACTCTTTTTATTATTCTTCTATATATTCTTATGGCATTCGTATGAAGGGAGTTATTCTGCAGAATGGAAATAAAACGGTCACTTACGTGGTAGCAATTAACTTTATGGCAATACTCTAGAAGTCCAGGACAGAACATACAGCAGTATGTATTATACTTGTAAGCTTAAATGAAATTCAGGTAGCTTCTGTTTAAGTCAGATTTCTTGACTACTCTACATCAGCGCTATTGCAAAAGTAAGTTGTAACATTCTTATGATGGATGGCTACTTCCTCCTTCATCCTAATGCCTATTTATTCATCAGTGACTAACCAGAAAGTTCTAGGCAAATTTCAGATGCCATGAATTCAGTAGATAAATGTTGATTCATTGTTCTTTTTTAGATTATAATAAATAAGCAAGAAAGAGGCATATGGTTTACAAGATACTGTCACCAAAAATTGAACGGTATCAATGTTGTGTGCAGCTAAGCAGAACTGAAATTCATTTTGAGGAGTGCGGAGAAGCAGACAGAGCAAAGCAGTCATATTTATTGAGATATTTTAGAAATACATGGGTTTCTGAGATGAAAGCTCTGCCTTTCTAAAGTTTTTTTTTTTCTTTTTGCCAGTTTTGTCCAGTCCCCTTGCTACTACACCGAGCATGTCATCGTCTTCTGCATACTCTCCACCCTTACCGGCTGCAGTGTCTCCAGTTCCTCCTGCGATGACTTCAGCTGCTCTTCCATTTGTGCCTTCTGCAAATGTTTCTACTGTTGCTTCCTCTCTGACTCCTGCCCCAGCTCCTGCTGCATCTTCACCTTTCAGTACCTCCATGCCTCAGTTCTCTACACCTCCTCCATTAAGCTCTACTCCTGGCCCTGGTCTTCCTGCACCACCCACTGGTCCCCCCATTTCAGGATTTTCCATGACTTCAACCTATGACATTACCAGAGGTCATGCTGGTCGGGCACCACAGAGCCCACTGATGCCATCGTTTTCAGCACCTCCAGTCACAGGTAACCTTTTGTTCGTGCTTCTTCATGTTTGTGTGAGGATAATGGATATTCTGGGCAGCCAATTCTGCAGCTCTCCTACGCTCCTGCATGTTCAACTGCTTTACAGGTACATCTGGTTAAGGTAACTGCACACAGGCTAGGTGAGACTAGTCTTTAAAGTATAGTCATGATGTAGGACAGAGGTTCTCCTTTAAGAGAGTTCTCTCAGTGTCAGGGCTTGCAGAAGTATCCCTGTGCCTGTATTTTTGATTACCTTAACCAGGAAAGCCCAACTGTACGTATGTATATGTCATTCATTTAGACCAGAGAGTAGAGTTTAGCCATTGTATTTCTGTAATTCGAAATTGTCATAATCTCATAATTTTCACTTTTTTGTGTTTATAGCCAATGCTTGTCACATGACATAAGCTTCTATTTCCTTTTTATTTTGTTTCAGCCACTAAATTGCTTTTAGACTGCTAAAAGGCTGCATGCCTTCCATGCAAGCAGGTGCTGTACTTGCTGATTTGATGCTGTTTTTGCTAATGGGATGGAAACTTTGCCATTCAATTGTGATTGAGATTCAGTTGTTAATGATCCTTTTTTGAAGTGGTCTGTTAGGAAGGTGTTTGAAAAGACCTATTGGTTGTTCAGTGTAAAATAAAAATAACTGCCACTTAAGGCTAGTATTGGGAAGTTATTCAAATAGGGCTGAGTAATGGGGTAAAGGCTCATATGTTTTAGTTTGAGTTTCTTTTGTTTCCTTTTAAACAATTAAATATTTTTATTTGCTCCTTTTTTCTTTTTCTTTCCTGATTTCCAGCACTCAGCTTTAACAGATTTCCTATTTGTATTTTTTTCTTGTTGTACATGAGAACCTTTCTGTACTTTTCCTTAAATATGAATACAGTAAGAAGCACTACTGTTAAACTAACCTGCTAAGGAAATCAATATTTAAATTTATACATAATGTGCAGGCAGGGCAGTTTCAGTTCTATTAGTAGATATTGTCTAGCTTATTTATAGTAGTTAAATCTGCTAATCTTTAACATGCTTAATTGTTCTGAGTCCTTCAAGAAATGAAAATGAGTCAACCCAGTATTCTTTTGTTCTTCCTGCTCATTTTCTTAAGAAATTAAATTCAGTAAAGTAAATGAACACTATTTTTTTTTCTTTTTTCCTCTCTTACTAGGTGTTTTGGCAGATCCTGTTACTCAACAAGCAACTTTCTCATCACCTTTGGTTCCTGGAACTGCAGGTGGCTCTGCAATCACTTTTCCTGAGGAGCATGAAGACCCCAGAATATCTACAGCCCAGAGTGGAGCTCCTGGTGGAGGACTGTGGGGATTTATAAAGGTAGTTTTTAAATGTAACTGTTCATAATATCCTATTTTTTCTTGTGCCCTGTAGGCGAAGTGGCTGTTTTTTAAAAATAGTGTTTGCTGCTTTGCTGTGCTTTTGACTTTCCTTTATATGAAAGAAGGCAGGCAGCACGAATTCATTTTAGTTCTTGTGATGGGAGGATATACATACTTACCAGGTTTATTTCCATGGAATGCAAGTCCTTCCTATTCTGTAACAGATCAATCTCTTAAATGAGACAAAAAAATCTATCAAAGGAAAGTTTACCTGAAAAGTGCCTTAAGATACTTTGTATTTCTACTAGCAAGCGTGAGTTATATAGTACAAAGTAGATATATCTGAGCAGTGCAGTCATCACAAGGAAACAAGCAGCAACATTTTCTAGTAGAGTTCTAGCAGCCTTACCTATTTGGAGCTGTGACAAATGTCACCTATAAACCGCATCATGAAGAGTGGGGCAAAAGAACACTGACTTGTGTTCAAGAGCAACAGCATTTTCTGTACTAACTGAAATTAAATGTGAAGGGAGCATAAAGATTGGTGTCTCTACAGGAGTGAAAGTCTTGGGGAAACTTTCTAGACCTTTAGTACATTCAAAACTGAGAGTAAAAATGTTTTTTTCATATGGCAAACTGCTAGCCCAACAGTTTCACTTGATAGTAAAGCAGTCTTAAGAGATAAATCAGTCTTTCATCAAGGCATTGAGAGCACAGTTGTTACACTGCACTTTTCAGGGAAAGATGTCTTCTCATGATATTGAAATATATGTTCTTCCTTTCAAATAATAATTGAAATTTATAGTTAGTGCTAATAGAAAAGATTTTTCTTCATCATCATGTCCTTGATGCTTACAGCAAATGTTGACATTCCCCAGGGAGCACAGTTTGTGTGATGTGATTCTGTTGCTCTGTTGAAATACTAGTGTTAACAATTGAAAATTAGTTGACAAGTCAATTCCATCCATGGAGTTGTGGTTTGTAATTCAAAAGGTATCTTGTCTTTACTCTCGAAGAAAGTACATGAATACTAAAAACTGGATTTAGGGTTAAGTATTAAGCATTGTACCTTTGGAGTGCTCTTATCTCTTTTTGAGAATTTCCAAGTTGAGAGAATGAGGAATTGCTAGCTATGCTGAAAGCGTTAGGTTCTTGATGTCTGTAATCGGTACATATCACTGTGCACTCTTCCAAAGATCTGCCACAATCTAGGAAACAGCTGGCATTCAGTGTAGAATTCATCCTGAACTCCTCATTAACTTGCATATTTAAGTTTTTAGCATAGTTAGTCTTGTTTCTAGTCCTGACATAGTCTGAACAGCTCCTCCCCTCATCATCTTAGGAAATTATAAATCTTTCTTACAGATTTCCTTTAACCTAGGTAATATCCAAGGCTCTGAAAGGCACAAATTGACAATTAATGGACTAGAATTGAATGGGGCAGACCTAGTTCCTTGGATCTGTCAAAGATGGCTAAGCAGTAATTGTTTAGTTTTCTCTACCAGATTATGTCCTCAAGGTTAGTGCTTTACACAACACTGAGGATACCTAGACCCAGTAGCAAAATATTTGAGCATGAGGTGTGAGATATAATAATATTTATTACCAGCTTTACAGTGTCTCATTGCTCTAGTGAATGTGTAATTTGGTGTTGACTAAACTTGCAACAAAGAAATAGAAAACATTCATAGTTACAGCGGAAAAGCTTTGCCGAGCATCAGTTTTGGTTATCTCAAAATAGCTTTTCTAATTCTGCATTTCTCTGAAATATTGTGTAGGTATACTAACCAAGTACACTGCAGGAAAATGGATGTGTATGGTGCTCTCCTGTGTAATATCTGCCCTCTGCTGAAGCAAACATGAGTGTGTGCAGTTGCAAATAGACCGCTTTAATATTGTTAAAGAAATTATATGAAGTTTTCTGCAAAACAGCCTTATCTCTCAGTGATTCACTGTTAGTGTCTTTTTTTCTTTCACCCAGTGATCTTATCTGAGTTTCTGTAAACTGTTGTGAAGAGATGCAGGTATTTATCTGGATTATTTGCAAGAGACAGGACAGTGTTTGTATTCGTATTTAATGAACTTTTAAGTCTGTCAGCAGCTCCACCTATGATTTGGCTGGAGAGCGTAGAACGTGTTTCCAGTATTGTTTAGAATCTATTTATAAATTGAGAACTTTCAGCTCTGTTGCTCCAGAAGTATTTGTTAGTAATGGGCCATTCAAAAATAGATCCTATTGTCTTTAAAAAGGTTAGAAAAAAGATTCTTCAACTTAAGTTAGCACGATCCAAATCTATAGTTAGTTTCAGGAACCTACAATTATGTGCTCAAGGCTTTTGGTCCCAGAATGTGATTGGATATATTGTGGTATGGCATTAACAGGGATGTTCTTAATCCCTTAACTAATGTGTTAATACACACGGTAATGATAAAGGTGATGTTTGAACTGTAAGTTGTAATTTAAGAGTCATGCAGAGTGATAGCCCCCTTCTGGAACATGTGTTGAGGAGTGCTGTGCAGTAGGTGCTGCTGAGTGCACATGTGAGGAAAAGCCAAAGAAATTTGATGTTTGAGAAGTGGGGGTGGGTTTTTTTGGTGGTAATATCTTTGGGCTTCTGGGGAAAAAGACAGAAGATTAAATATGCAAATCCGTTTGTTAAATTTAGGGTGTAGCTGGAAATCCCATGGTGAAGTCTGTTCTTGATAAAACCAAGCATTCAGTAGAGACCATGATCACAACGCTGGATCCTGGCATGGCTCCATATATCAGTATGTATTTGTGAAAGATGATTGAGTGTCAAATGCAAATCTTACCTTTTTTCCACAGTTTCTCAGCTTCCCTATTTGAGTTTGCTGTCATCACAGAATCATAGAATCCTTAAGGTTGGACGGGACCTCTAGGGATCATCTAGTCCAACCCCCTGCACATGCAGGGTTTTAAAATACACCATTTCTGCCAATCTTGTCAGATGAATGACATGCATGAATATTATTGTGTAGGTCACCACATTCAGATTAGAAGAATTCAGAAGGCAGTAGGTGAGCTCAGAGAGGCATAGAGCCAGGGTATTTATCTTGCTTTTGAGGCTTGCATCTGTCCTGCAGCTGCTCCACATTTTTTAGTCTAATAGTATTAATAATAATAGGAAACTTGGCAAGTCTGAAATAGTTCCTGAAATACTGTAGGGAAGTTTGAAGGATTGCTGAGCATAGAATCTAGGGGGGAAAAACACTGCATTTCCATTGCAGCTTGAAAATTTCCGAGAGGGAGAATCTTGTGTGATATAAGTTTGGTTGTTTTGTTTGGTTGTTTTGGGTGTGTGTGCATGTGCAACATGTCCCTTTAGAAGTGATCTGAGATCCTTAATACATGGAAGTAAGTAAAGACATAATTTGACCAAACCTATAGTCTCTAGCCTGTAGTACTGGCACAAGGAGCCCTCCTTCTTTGTGTGCCAGTACAGCTTCTTGTCCGGATGTAAGTGAAGCAGATCAGGAAACTGATCTGGCTGAGAAGTAACTATAGCATTTTTTTATTTTTTGTTTGTTTTTCTGGGCAGTTCTTCAGTTGGATCTATTCTGTGATCCAGCTAACCATGTGGCTGCATTGTTGTACTAATACAGCACACAATGTAGAATAAAAGGGGAAGGTGACCTAATTACTGAATAGTAATTAATTCTCTTAAATTTAAGTGAAAACATCCCAGCAGCCCACTAATGGAGAGACAGATGTGAAATCACTGAGAAAGATTTGCAGGCAGAGGGAGCTGGGAACAATGCAAAGCTACAGTAAATGTTGAATATGCACAGCTCAGGGAACTGTAGTTAACTTTTGCCTTAACAGTCTTTTTTTGAAGTAAGATTTTTCACGATGCGATGAGGGATCTTTGGGTAGTTTGACACAGTATTCATCAGTTTGAATAGCATTTTCTAAAGCGGGAAGTCCTTAATAAAATGCTTTGCTTGAAAATTCAGTTCTAGTAAGTGAATTTTTTACTTTCTTTTTACAGGAACTGGGGGAGAACTAGACATAGTCGTTACTTCTAATAAAGAAGTAAAAGTAGCAGCAGTTAGAGATGCCTTTCAAGAAGTCTTTGGAATGGCTGTTGTTACTGGAGAGGCTGCACAGTCTAACATTGCACCACAGCCTGTGGGCTATGCTGCTGGATTAAAAGTAAGTAGATATATAGTGACACTAAAGGCATTGAAAAGAGATTGTTTCCAATGCAAAGAGCAAGGAAGTGTTTACCCTGAGGAATCATATTTTCCATAAAAGAAAGATCAGTTTAGAGGAGTAGTAAATCTTTCCTTTTTGTGCCATCTGAATCACTGCAACTCTTTGAAGCTGCCTTTGGGGAATGGTTTATTTATTTGTGCAAACTCATTCACAGCAAATGAAGTGTAGAAATATGTCCTTTTTTTTTTTGTTAATACTGTAATCAATTGCCGCTCCATGTAGCATGCTTTTTTAATAATACTGTAGTTTCATAGTGCATTACACTTTTTCCACTCTATTGCCAGCACAACATGTTGTGAATACTAGAAATGTGAGGAGACCCTAAGGAGGCTTTCTCCATGCTAATTCTGCAGACCTGGCACAGTTTAGTCAACGTATCAGAGTGGTGACCCTGATGTTTTGGAAGTCCATGTTTTATAGAATGATTAATGAGGATTGAATACCTGTGTTCTGCTGGTCACCCTGATTTCCTTTTAATCTTTACACATGTGTTAGGGTGCAGGTAAAATCTAATGTAATGTAAATATAGCACAAGTTTTTCAAAATTATTAGGTTCAAAAATAGATATACAGAGGAAGGAAGAAAAAAAACTGTTGCAATGCATACACCATTTTTGTAGTGGATCTGGTCCATGTCCTGAGTTTTGCTTCCTCTGAGCAAGATCTTAATCCAGCAACAAGCATGTCCAACAGTGACTCGAACAATGTCTTTCAGTGACAAAGCTGAAGCTTTTTACGTTTTTTTGACTGCTTTTTCCTACTTTTTGTTGCCTTCTGCAGTTAATGTTCCTTGGGTGTGATTAGGTGCAACGGCCTCCTGGTTGCTCCTTCTAGCTAAATAGCTAGAAAAAAACCTGCAAAAGCTACTTAGTATCCTGATTCTTAAATGCAAGCAAATTGCATATACTCATGATAGCTCCCCTGATAGCTGGGGCAGTGTTCACAGAGGTAAGCCTATACCAGCTGATGCATTAGCTGACAACAAATTTATGATCAGGTAAAGGAGAATAATGTATACATTTCCAGACCAGTTTGGCCACTTCTTTGCCGTAGTTGTATTGCTGTTACCAGTTGATAGCAAGCTGGGCTAAATGATTCCTAAATTTACTTGGAGAGACAAGGAGATTCTGTCCTGTGAGGCTACAAAGTTGATCTAAAGCCTGGGCATCATAAAGGACTTAAAACAGGCAAGATTTCTAACAGAAATCTATCCTGGCACTTCAACTGATAGTGAAACTTGGAACATGTTGGAATTTTTTTGCATGCTAATCTAAGTCTCTGTCATGGAAAAAATAACAAGCTACAAATAGATACAAACACTTAATTAGTTTTCTTTTTTCATTTTATTGTATTTTTTGTATGTATCATTCCAGAATGAGCTTGGGTTGGTTTTTGTTTGTTTTACTTCAAAATAAGAGTCATTTTTCCAAATCTCTGATTTTTACGTGCGTCTGTGTGTGTATA
This sequence comes from Tinamus guttatus, assembly GCF_000705375.1. Next base: position 283,823 of record NW_010587487.1, read on the forward strand.
TATATATGTATATTCTGCTTAGTTGAAAAGTACATTGCTCTAAAGTTGTGTTTATTTTTCTTTGTTGTACTGCATTGGATTTAAAGGAGAATGTTGTCTAAAAGCTTACATTATCGTTTAGGGAGCCCAAGAAAGGATAGACAGCTTGCGTCGGACTGGAGTAATACATGAAAAACAGCCTGCAGTATCTGTAGAAAACTTCATTGAGGAATTGCTTCCTGACAAGTAAGAACCTTGAATATTTTCTTGGGTGGGAAGAAAAAGGAATTTTTTTTTTGACTAAAGGGCACCTATGAAGAGATCTGTTAGAAGTATCACTTTGGGCAGAAGGAGAGAAACAGTGTGTCTACACTACTGCTTTGTCAGACTTGATTTTGGTAGTGCTGTTCAGCTATTTGTCCAGAGAGTCTTTACAGTGTAATAGACAAAATTCTGTCAGGTCTATCAAGATCCACAGTAAGAAAATATGGTGAAGTTATTTGTAACTGACAAAGGTAAGAATATTGAGGCACTTAAGGACATGGTTTAGCAGGCATGGTGTTAAAGGGCTTATGATTGGACTTTATGCTCTTGAAGGCTTTTCCAACCATTATGATTCTATGCAAAAATTAAAAATTGGTTAGCAGCTCACTCACACACTCTGTCAAAATGTATTCAATTCAAGAAGTATACTGGGAGTTGTTCTGGCATTTGTAGTGATATGGTTTAATGAGATAATGTATGAGCCATTTTCCTTTCACCAAGTATGTGCTTTTTCATTTTTCTGCAAACATAATTGTTTCGTCAGATATCATAATACAACCTGATTTCTTAACATGTTTTTTGACAAACAGTTTTTTAAGTTTTGTAACCGATTACCAACACATTAAGGATGATGTCATGTTTATCTTAATACCATTTCTTTAAAAGACAAACTTTGAACTTATTATTCATCTCTGCATCTTTGTCGATGTCTTTGTTAGCACTTACTCTGCTCCTTTTTTAAAGGTACATTTAGTATCCCCATGTTCCATTCCGATTTAGATGATTTGTCCCATTTCCACAAAGGAGTAACTATGACAACAAGATCTCTGTTTCAAATGTTTCAATGTTTCCTTTGACAACATTTTCAGATTTAAAAAGAAAATTTAAAAGTATTCAAAATGGAGGAGCTGACCCTGGACTTCCTTCTTTTTGGAAGGAATGCTAGCTCTTCTGTCCACAGATAACAGTCCCCCAGGAATGCTCTAAACTTTGATAGTAATTAGAGCAGAAACAAAGAATGGCTCAATGCCTGCTTTAATTTTCATACAATAGGAGATACTGAAAATTTCCTTGCATGGCGTTATGAAAAACGGTTGAAGTATTTCCCACCCTTTGCTTCTGCAATGAAATGATAGGTCATGGTGCTAGTAGATGATTTATAGAGGTTCTGAAATGAGTGTTGTGGTGTTAGAGTTTTAACAGTGGGGATCCAGTCTAGGTTTTTCGATGGTCCTGGCTATGCTTGGGCGTGCTTGGTGGAAAGAGCAATTTCTGGGTAACCATTGCACTCCCACGAGCCTCCTTGCCTGACACTTGGCACATCAGTCACTGCTCGCAGCTGAACTTAGTCAGCTATCTGAAAGATGTTGCTTCCCCTTTCAATTTCATATCCCAAGTACTATTTGCGGAGAAGGTTGCAAAGTCTTTTATGTGCATGCTTCCTTTTAGACTCTAATTCCTTTATTAATTCAAAACAAGTTATCTTTAACCATAGAATGAAAGAATGTAGAATGAAAGAATGTATCTGCACCTACTCGCACCAGCATCCCCTGGCTTCCTTTTAATCCATATGAGTTCTAAATAAACCGTATGTATGTTGCAATATTCTTTTATACTAGCTGAAAAAGTATCAGAACACGTTTATGAAGCTCATTATTCCATATAGCTACATTTATTTGGATTTCCCATTGAAATTTGATAAAATGGACAAGTCAGAATTCAACCTGTAATGTGCCCTTCTTCAACAGGCAAGACTCAGTGTGTTTCAGAAGTAACTTGCATGTCTTTGCAGGTGGTTTGACATAGGTTGTCTGATTATTGAGGATCCAGTTCATGGAATTCATCTGGAAGCTTTTACCCAAGCAATAATGTTATGATGTCAGTTCTTGTTGGTAATGCTTTTGATCCAACCTGAATTTTTTAAACTTATGAAATGGGGAAAAATAGGGATACTTCAGTTACCTGACAGTAACTATGAAAAGTAGTTATTAACTGCTTTTAACTCCTATTAACCAATTTCTCAAGAAAACAGTTATTATAGTATTCTTTTAAATTTTCTAATTTAAAATATGTAAAGTATCCTGAGGAGTTGTAGGTGTGTGGTAGTTGGAAAACTATTTATATCCTTCATAAAGGATATAAATACCGTTCTTAAAAATTATGAATGCTCATTTTCAGGTGAAGAAATCTTAGCAGAGTATGAGCTAAGTGCAGAAGGTGCTCACATGTGAGTGGAGGCTTCTTTGCCTTTCCTTGGCTGACTTCTCATGTGCACTGAGTGTCAGCTGAGGTCAACAAAACTCCATACTAGTGGTGTGTGTGTGTGTGAGCATGAATGTAGTAATCATTCTGGGAAGTAGCTTATGTTTTGTTTAGGCACAAGCTTACAAATTGAGGTCTTGACACTGAGTTTTTAATAATGCTTATAAAACCTAGGTGTTTGTGTTGTTACTCACAAGCAAGCAGATAGCATGCTGTATTTGTTACTGTAACTAAAACTCATTCCTCACAAAGAGCAGCTACCTTTTCTCAAAAACTCTGTGCACTTTATTCAGCACAAACACATGGCCTCTGACGTAAAAGACAAAACATGTTTCCTCCTCTGATTCTGCTATTCTGACAAAGACTTAGAGTTTCTGAAATTGATTAAATCTTGATTTTGGTCATGGTTCATCCCATTGAAAATTGCTCAGTACTGAGCACTTTTTAAATACAGCCAGTAGAATTTTTTTCTCTTAAGATGGTTGAGATTTATTGGGCATGTGCTGGAAATGGCTCCCAAGTCCCGCTGCTGCATGTTGTCTGACAGCAGGTATGAGTCATACGCTAATTAACTCTGGATTAAAATCTCTTTTAAAATGTGTGGGTTTTTTTTTTTAAGAATTTCAGAACAAAAACTGCTTAGGGTTTCTTCCTCAGGGGCTGGTTTTGACAAAACAAGTAGTATTTTTTAATATCAATTCTAATAGAGTGAATATTTGAGGGATTGCTATTAGTTATTTTTCAGAACTCTTACTACTTTGAAAACTGTTGAGTGGCAAAAAGAGAAAATACTGCTTTGTCATCCAAAATATTTGCAGAAAGTGTAGAAAAGATAAGCTGCAGGAATTGATTCAATTAATAGCTGCAAGTATCACTGTTTTGTCAAGTGAAAATTAGCTTTGTTTTGTCTTTCAGAGTTAAGTATTCTAGTCTCGATGTTATGTGTCAGTGGATCTGTGCATAATCTAGTGGTGAATCATACAGTCATCAAGTCCTCTGTTACCTTTGTTACTGCTCTGTCCCTTCTAGAATCCTTATAGACTCTTAAGAACGTGCAAGAAATATTAATTTCCTTAAATCTCGTTCAGTGTCTTTAAGCAAAATTCAGATTGCTACAGGTGAATTGCCAATAATTGGACAGTTTCTCACATGTTGGACAAAGAACAGAGTAAATTTGTATTGGGCATCCAATGTTTTGTTATGTTGCCTATATTAAGTCTTCTATAATGCAAACAAGAATCCATTATTTTTGTAGAAATTCCTGCTAGCTACATGTTTTGCTGCTTTATGCATTGGAAATAATGGCAAAAGTACCTGTGTAGAATAGAATAGTTAATATTTTTGTAAGTGGGTTAATACAACAATATAGCTTTTGCTACATGCTCTTCAGGGTAGTACAGGTATTTGAACATCAGATATTCAAAGATTTGCTTTCAAAGGTATATTTCAGGGCTTATGTTGAGAACTCTTTTACGTTAGGAGATCTGGTGTCATCTTTGCTGATCCAGAGGTTGCAACTATGATGAGAAACTACTACAGTATTCTTCTATGTGAAGTTTATTTGATTTTTAGCAGTAAAAGAAATCTCATTTATGAAGTTTTTTGCAATTGTGGATCATAATGGGGACTTATAAATATTATCAGTTTCTTCCTAGAGTGCGGTTAGTTGCACTCTATCATCTGCATCTTACTGCTGGTACATTCTGAGTAGTGAGAAACTTCCCCTCCTCTTGCTTAGGAAGTCAGCCCCTTATGCACATCCTGTTGATAACAAAAGAACTCCAGCATTGGCATAGGATGTGTGCATGCTATGTGCTGTCATCGCTACGAAACAGTAGCCTTTAGCGAGGCTGGAACACACTATTGAACCTTGGCCTGCTGCATGCACGCTAGAAAGAGACTAAGATTTTTGTCAAAATGAAATCCGTTTGAATTTCATCTTTTCTGAATTGCTGTGAAAACCTGCGCAGTACTAAGAGCCATGATTCCGAGGCTGAAAGTCATCAAGCCCTTTCCTGTACACAGTGTGATCGGAGATGGATGGCTCGGATGAGCATGAGAACAGACAAATGCCATGATACTTCCGCACTGTCCCCCTTCCAACTCCAGTCCTCTGTCGAATTATGAACCACTTCAGTCTGTGTTTCCTCTGTGATCTCATGCAAATAGCTTGGTCTCCTCCCCTACCAAATTCAGGTTTCTTGTTGCCATTGGTTATTTGTCTTCTCAGGGACATTTTAACTGTTTTTTAAAGCCTTTGGAAGGTGAGAGTCATTGTACAAATATGTATCAATATCAATTCCAGCTGTTGGGCGCTTTAAGATTGAAGACTATGTTCTGATAAAGACAGAATGGCTTTACTTCAAGTATTGCATTTCAGTTTTAAACTGTTCAGATGTCATTTGAATTTTATTACATGTAAATCCAAAAAGCTGTGTTGGCTACCCAAGTTATGGGGTTAAAATCATTTGCATTCCAGTACCCTCTTAATTTATGTCGTACCACTGATACGAGTATGATTACAGATGAAACTCATTAGCGATGAGCTTAGAAACAAACCTGTTTGTTTATTTGCCACTTAATAATCTCTTCTCAAAATGTTACCCAGGCTCAGAGTCTCACTCCTCAGGACTACAACCTCAGGTGGTCAGGCCTGTTGGTGACGGTGGGCGAAGTGCTTGAGAAGAATCTACCCAACGTCAACAGGACTGATTGGCACCTGGTGTTCACTGGCATGTCCCGCCGACAGATGATCTACAGTGCGGCCAAGGCGCTGGCAGGGATGTACAAGCAACGCTTGCCACCCAGGACCGTCTGAAAGAAGCTTGCGCTGTCACACTTGAGGAACCCTGGTTTTGTTTCTGGAGTCGAAATCAAAGCTGCATGTTCTAATCCTCCGTGGGTATAACACAGATTTGTAATCTGCCTGTAACTGCATTTTACTTTTTAAGAATTCAAGGTACTTTACAGTAGTGGGAATGAACAATTCTCTTTTTTTAATAACCAGGTGATTTCCAATATGATTCAGAAAAGAGGAAATTGGAACAGATGTATTTATAACTGGGACAAATAGCACTACAATTCGTAAAATGGGATGTGCTATTGTTTGACACCTTAATAAGCATTTACTGAGATATTAAATGTTTTATTTACTCATTATGCTTTTAAAGAGGAAGTCTCTTGTTTAGCTTTTACTATTATATTAGTAATATAAACACGTTGGTGGCATAACATATCTTCTATATGTGTTTGAATGCAGAGAGACTACCTTCTGTGTTAGGTATTTTCTTTTGGTGTGTGTTTAGGTGGTACTTCACACCTGACAGGTTTGGTGTCTGTATTTAAGTTCTCAGGACTGATGCTGGGGATATTTTAAAACATCTAATGGTGAGCTGCTTAGGAGGAGCACAAATCCATGCTCAGATGGTTAAAGTCTGGGCAAATAATTCTGAATTTTTAATTTCCATGCTGCATGTGTGTGTGTTTTTCCACATTGCATCTTTCTAGTGTGTGTATATATATATAGCTCTCCTGGAGCAGAGATGAAATTCATCTCATTTTAAAACACTAGAAAAATTTCAAGTTGTTTCAGTGAGTTTTAGAACAGATACCACATACACAAGAAGTTATCTCAGCTTTGCAGTTCCAGCAACATAATTTACTCCTGTATTTCCAAACTTTATATTTTATATAGAATTATGTAATTTCTTTTATCAAGTTGGGGATATCAGCAAGTTAATGTGGAAAGTGTTGACATTTATACCACTTGCTTTGCTATCCTAAATTTTCTAAAACATTTATAAATCTTAAATGTGTGTCTTGATGTCATTGCTGAATTGTTTTTCATGTAAGTCTTGATTGGTGTCTGTTTTTCATAGCTATGAATGTCCTTTATCTGTGCTCACACAATCTTAAATCTTTATTGAGAAATACAGAAGTAATTCTGAGAAAATATTTTGTTAAAAATACTTTTTTAAAAACAAAGAGCAAATAATCTTTTTGCCTTAGAAAATGAAAACTTTTCCGCTTATATTGTTCTGCCTTTACCTTTCTTACATGCTTTCAAAGGATCCTTTTGTATACAATATACTGTAAGCCAGCCTGTATTTGTATTTAGTGAAAGTCTGTCTATCTCCAAGTAATATATTTTGCCTTAATTGGCTTCCTCTGTAAATTAGTGGAATAAATGTTTTTCCTAGATGATTGTGCCTGTTTTAAAGATTTATCTTTCAGCATAACTGGTAGGCAGCGTTTAGCAGAACTGCAGTAACCTTGTTGCTGCTTGGCACATACTCTCACATCTGTCTTGTCTGGGGAAAAAAAAAAAAGAAAAAAAAAAGGGAAAAAAATCGCAAAACCTGAAGCTTATTCTTTCAGTCTTGAGGTCTCTCTTTAGGAGCTCCCCTGTTCTTTGTATCATAAAGTAAAAGGGTGATAAGAGATTTATGTTTGTCAGTAGCTGCGTGTACTTGTTTTATTGTAATTTCAGTTTGCAGTGTATAGTGTGAAATCCTTTTTTTTTTTTTTTTTTGTGACTGTTTTTTCCACTTTTCCCTGCTGCAGCTTCTTTCATGGTGTAATGGAAGAAGAAATGAACTAGTCAGTAGTTTTGAGTGCTGGCATGCGTTACAATTAAAATTGAAGAGGCATTTCTCTCTTCCCTTCCTCCTTGTCTGGGCTTGGCTTTGTTGTTTTTCGCAGGTGATGGCTGGAGGCAGAAGAGACTTTGTGATTTTACAGCTTCTAGAACAGCCAGTATCGCTGCAGTGAACCAGCCTTCCAGCTCTCTTGCGAGGCTGCTAAGGGGACATCTCCACGCTGTCCTCAACCGGGCTGGAGAATTTTTAGGGCTCTAGTTGTGCCTCATCTATGAGCTTTCTTTCATCTGAAATGTGAGACTGCCCCGCTCTGTGCCTTTTCTCCTCGGAGTTGGGTGCTGGGGTATGAGATGGTCAGGCGCTGGCCCAATGGTCTTTCTGTTTTCGAGAGCTGTGGCTGAACGAAGGGCTTCAGCTGTGGTTCTGAGTCAGCAGCAGAGAATTGGAAAGTCTTGATTTGATAATTTTTGATAAGTTCCCTCCTTTTGCTTAACATTGTTCATGTATCCATAAAGTTCCCCTGTGAGTGCCAGCAGTTCAGCTTCTTCCTTAAAGGCCAAGGAAAGCAGAAGTGCTTGCAGCATGCTCTGCAAAGCTGATTAAACTCTTATGTTACTTCCCATCTGAGTGAAAGCCCTTTCCAGAGCCTGGGCCACATTGATGCAAGTGCATTATGGAGTGAGTTAGTTATATGCAGCTTTTGAGCCATCAGCTGGGTGGTGTTGTGAACAGGATGGTAGGGAAGGCTCAACAGAGAGGATACTGACATCACCGTTAAATTCAGTCTGAAATCAGCTTAGAAAAGCAGATGTCAGAAGACATTTGGGGCAGAGCTGACGACATATTTTCATGACTATGATTTCTTTTTCAGAAGGCAATACTTGCACGATGTTTTGGAGATACTTGCCTCAAAGTACTTGCCTGACACTGTTGTGTCAGCAGGAGGTAAGGCAGCGTGGGGCTGAACTGCGAGCTCTGCTCTGGGGCTGCGCGCGGGGCGCTCCTGCTGCACACCTTTACCGTGGTCCTGTAGCCTCGTCGATAGCAGCCTGTGGTGTGTGGGCCACCGTGGGGCTGCAGGGCAACCACTGGTGGCACTAGAGCCTCAGGACCTTGCAGAAGTTTAAAAAAAAAAAAAAAACATTTTAAAAGCTGTTTAAAAAAACTTTGGTGTCCTGGATGCGTTTTAGCATACGCTCAAGTCTAATACATTACTGTTCCAAAGAGACTTTATTTAAATAAATCCACATGCTTCCATCTTGGGTTAACTTGCAGCAGACTTTTAAATGCAAGTTCTGACCTTTAAATTGGGCCTATATCTTAAAAAAAAAAAAAAAAAAATGCCAGGGATTGCCCATGAATTTTGGAGCTGCCTGGTATTGTGTCGAGCAGTGACGCTTGCAGTTTTTTCAGTGTCTCTATGCAGCTCTCATCATGCCAAGCACTTGGGTCTTTGTACACGTTAAGGTGGTGACTCTTTAGGCAGTTTGTGAGTTGTAAAATGGCAGCATATTGGTAGCTGCTGTGGAAAATATCCATTAGCAGGGCTGTACTAAATTCAGCTTGAATTGTGCATGCTAGTAAGAGAAGGGCTGATGATCTTGGGGAAAAAAACGGTATTTGTAAGGATTTCTTGGATAGGAGAAATGCTGGGTATTTCTTTCTGAAGCTGAAAAATACAGTTTATGGGCTTAATGAATTCCTCTACGGAAATGGAAGGTAGTTCTTTTTGGCAAGTGTGCTGAAGAATTTGGAAGTCTATGTGTGTGTGAAGCCAGCTCTAAGTGTGCAAGTTTTCCAGTTTCTTTCTGCAAGTGAGATTCTAGTGGATCGGAAAGAAACTAAAAATACTCTTCCTTTATTTCTTTTTTTTCAGGCTAGCTAATATTTTTAAAGTGAAAAAAAAAGCTCTCTGTTTTAGCAAACATCATGTTAAAACAACAGTGTCTGTCAGTTATTTTCTGTATAATCTTATGTGCTGAACCAGGATATCCTGTTCTGTTGGGGATAGCTGGGATACCTGTAGCCTGCATAATGGATACCTGACAGAGATCCAAGCTAAAAGCTTTGGGGAAAAAAAAACCCAATAGATACCTATCTTCATAGTACGAGCCTCAAGAAGAGCAACTAATCCTTATCACTTAAGGTTTATTTGTGAAGCAACATGTTCACGGGGCTGCAAGACCGATACGTGAGACTTCCATCTCAGCCTTTCCTCTTGTTACTACAGGTGGCAGCAGAAAGGAAAATGCAGGGCCATAGCTAGGGCCTGGGGAGATTGGGCTGGCTGCTCATTGGGGTAACCCCCCTGGCACCACTTCTACCGCTTACTAACTGTGCTGGGGCACAGGTGGCACAAGTAGGGCTGCTTGGGCTTCATTCCCACCTTTAGCTTGTTATCCAGACCAATCCCAGGAATATACGTGTCTCAGAAGACTGCCCAAGACTAGAAATGAGGCATGCAGTATGAACACATGCTGGGGCAGACTCAGCCCCGGTGCAGTGTGATAGATTTCACTGAAGCTGCAGCAGCCAAGAGCAAATACTCACTCTGTGCTACTCCTTAATGTGTGTTAAGTGGTTTCCAGAGCAAACATGCTGGTGTGCCCTCCCTCTGCAAGATTACATGCACGAATTTCAGATACAGTGCCACAAATGAGGGTGTTGGAGGAGGGTGCGACTGCGTTTGTCAGTAGAAAAGTCTAGAAAACTAGGTGTGCAAAAACTGCTCTTTAAAAAAACAAAACTCTCTTCTGGAATTTAAAAAAAAAAAATCCAGTAGTTACTTTGGCACGCCTGTTGGGTCAAAGCACCGTAACCTTATTCAGAAAGTGGCGTTGCAGGGAGCTGTAAGGGCTGGAGACGCCCCGGGCCCCTTGGTGGAGGTTCCCGCTGCGCGGGCGCTGTGGGGCAGCGGCGCGGGCGCTATGGGGCCGCCCCACCAGCCTCAAGGTTTGCCGTGAAAGACTTCAGAAATGTCTGTGGAGGGAGGACGGGTGTGTAGGGCCTGCTAACGCGGCAAATGTAACTCATTTTGGAGGGATAGCTTGATACAAAATACAGAACAAATCACCTTCAGGCCTTGAGGAGAAGGCAGTTTCGGGCTGCTCTGTGTACTTCCCAAAATACCCTTTCCAAGGGTCTAACAAAAGCCTCATGGAAACACAGTCCAATGTCAGTTATCTTTTTCCTCTCCTCTCGATTTGATAACGTAATGACCAAGAGCAGAAGAGAGCAAAGAAGAAAATGAAGTGTGAAAGAATGAAAAAACAAAAAACCAAGAGTTACTTAACTAGGAGCAGGCAAAAGTTGAGACAGGAAAGAAGGTACTGCGGCAAAACTGTAAAAATAGATAAATAAATTTAAAAACCTATTCAAAGCAGTAAATAAATGCAAGGCATAAAAAGTACAAAAGCTCACAGGAACATGGGATAGTTTTCAAAAGCTTCTAAAAATAATTTATGTATCTCCTTGCTAGCTGGCTAGTTTTGACTCATATGTACATGTGAATCTTCCCCTAGAGACTGTCATTGAACGTGTGTTTGATGAAGCTTCCCACCTGCCCTTGGGGTTTACCTTTGCATACAGCCTAGGCTACGTTTCTCAGTATAAACCCGAGAAGTGTGGAATTTTGATAAATTTTAATAAAATTTATTCAGATAAAACAATTTTTTTTCGTAGTAGTAAGTATGATATAGAGTTTGTAAATGGAAAATCAGATTTTTATCCCTAGGCAAATTTCCTTGGGAAAGCCAAAGCTCTTGAGCTGTTTCTGATTACATTTCCCTCCTACATTTGACTAAGCAAATCTTAAAAAGCTGCTCTTCTCTTCTTACTGGTAACAGATATCATAATGAATAGCAAAATGAGAACCATTAAAAGTTGCTAAGAGTTGAAAAATGGTATAATATACCTTCAAACTTAGTTTTCTAATGTGGATCTTAACTTCAACAGCAAGATCTGCAATGTATCAAAAACACATTTTAACATACTGAATCATGGAGCCACTTAGGCCTCAGCTTCATGGCTTTGTCCCATCCACAGTTATAATTAAGGAAAAAACTATTTGCATAAAATTAGTGGTGTATAAAGCTATAGTTCTGAAAAGGAAAAAATACTAATTTTTCTGATTTATCGTTCCCATTGTGCAGAATTCTGTTAGAGCTTCAGATACTTCAGCTAGTTTGTAAAGCAGCCAGAATACAACATGGTGATTAAATTGGGAGTACATGGTGCTGCAGAGGAATGGCAGATCCAATAACCCTCAGCTGCTGCTTCTGAACCGATGTAGTGATCTTATTATTGTTTTTATAAACTTGAATCAAAGTAAATGTGGCTTAAAAACGGTTACAGGCAAATGTAGGGATATGCTTCCTTTGAGAAAGTGGTTTCCAACTATCTTGGTATTTTACAAGTGTAGCTATAGACTTCTGTTAAATAGCAAAAATGTGTGGTTTTGGACAAAATCGTGTTTTCTATAGAACTGGAAAAGTAGACTCCATGATAGGAGCCAGTGTATCTTTTTCTTTTAATCTGGTGCTAATAGCGATGCATGAAGACTCTCAAACTTTAAATCTATTTCTGGTCGATCAGAAAAACACAATGTGTTTGAAAAAGCCACTTTTAAAATTAACTAATGCACTGACTTTGTAAATAATGTACTGAGCCATTGAATCAACCTGTTTTCTCAAGCTTCCCTTGATTTCTGTCCAAAATTGTCCTATGAGGTTAAAGTTTTCTCTTAAAAAAATAAATAAATAGAGCTTACTTTGGGTATCCATAAGTTAGTGCCTTACATGGTGCAGCTGAATCAATTCTACTCTGGTTTCTGTAGGGCTGTTCCCTCATGAGGGGAAAGCACTTTCCTCATCTAAAAGGAAGCTAGTGTGAATTTTTCCTTTCAGTTCTGTACAAAATGAGTAGATGTTGCACCTCTTGTGTGCTACAGATGGGTAAGGACAGCTGGTTCAGAGCGTTTTCTCACCAGGACAAAAAATCAATCAATCTGGGACAGACATGTCCCAGTGCCTGGAACGGCAAAGGGATGGGGATGGTGTTTAACTGCAGTGGGAAACGCTGATTTATTTTTTTTCTCCAGTATCGTACGGAGAGCTGTTGGGTATCCTCAGGACAGGAGAATAATCGATTTCAGTGTAATGCAAACTACTGCTAAGGAAATACCTGCACTGACACCTAGTTTTTGGAGCGCGCTCTCTTTATAGAAATGGACATCCAAATGCTTGTACAGTAGTAAGTGTTGTGGGCTAAGCATTGGTGTGGCCCTGTTTGCTGTGCGCTGGAACTCGTACCGCTCCGTATCTGCAGAGGGAAAAGGGTGACGTGCACCGCGACGTGGTCAGGATGAGAGGAGCAGCGTCTGGAAAGGGCCGCGCTAGGGATTTTGCTTCTTTCCGTATTTTTGGAAGACTAGTACTGCGTGGGGAGTGGTAAAAGGCGTCTATTGGCATAAAATGTGCATATTGGGTTGACACATGCGACAGATTAAAGACAAGCTCCTGGGCGATGCCTGCGGTGCTGGCAAAGCCTCCGCGATGCTTGTGCGAGCGCAAGGAGCCCTGGGCAGAGGGGGCAAAATAGCAGCACTCGCCTTCTCGGTAGGAAGATTCCTGTTGGTGTAAAAGGGCAAAACGGGGGCCAAATACGTCATTTTGCCCACGAAAGACTTCTGTTATGCCTTTGAGTTGTCTTCTTAATTTCTCTTGCTAATTTTAGCTACCACTCACTACAGCATGTTTGTATTACCTAGAATTTGTTCTGTTTTCTTGATGCATAAGCCCTTCTCTCTCTCCCAGGTTGCTGAATGAGAGCATGGCTGGTTTTAGTGAGACTGTGTATTTTTGCTGGTGTGATTGAGTGCTGGTTTACTCACGCAGGTGGAAGCGCAGCAGTGTGTGCAGGCTGGGGAGGTGCACCCGCGTTCTGATGGTTTTGGTTTGGTGCCCTAATGAAGCTTTTAACAACAGTAGGCCTCGAGATACTTCCGAAGTTCTGCAAAACTGGATAAAACCAAACTATTGCTTCCATGTAATTCACTGAACAGAATGAAATGCTTTTCTTTTCAGTTTGTTCTGACTTTTGACTTCGGGCAAAACCAAAACATGCTGGGTTTGAATCCACAGTTACAAAAGCTGAATGAAACCCACATAAACCCAAGCTTGCAAACTCCTCATAGTTTGGGGAACAGAAAAGGCTTGTTATGGTGCCCAGTATTTTGTGGCCTCCGAAATGAGCCTGGCTACTCCCTGGCTGCGATTAAACCCCCTTCCATGGAGGTGCTAACTGAACTCAGCTGCTGTGAGGGGCTGGGGAAGCTCTGCTCTGTGAGAGCTGGTCTGTGCAGCCGCTGTTGGCGCGCGGTGCAGGGTGAAGCTGAGCAGAACATCCTGCCCTGCCAGCACAGCACACTGCGGGCGCGG
>NW_010587488.1:0-30474 GCF_000705375.1 Tinamus guttatus
AAAAAAAAATCTCGCTAACCTATTATCAAAATGCATTTTTTTCAGGTCACTGTAACTATTGCAAAATTAAATAGAAGTTTAGCTTGAGTTTTAAACAGTCTGTTTGTGTACATATATTCCTAGCATGCATTACAGTTAAATTCTTTTATCTTCGGTAGCTGAAATTCCATGGCCTTCTCAGAGCAAAATGCAAAAAGCTCCTCTTCTGATATAAGCAAGTATTAGACATTTTCTTTAGCATTTCTAACTTCAATCTCTACTCTACTCTATCACTGTAACAATAGCATTTTATGTAGTTATTTTATCTCTCTAAGGCCAATAATATTTGCACTTGCAAATGCTTGGACTTTATCTGTTTGCTGGCCAGTTAGAATGATTTACCTAAGATCCTGTAAGGTTATTTAAAATTTGCTTCTAGCAAGTCTGGCAGCCTCTGACTTTTGCTATTTGTGTATGCGCTTGCTGTTATGCCTTTTATAAGAAACCTTGCTGGCTGCCAGCTGCTGTATCAACTCCTTGAAATAACAGACAGACAGGACAAGTTAGAGCAGTCAGAAGGTTGCTCTAATTCATGACAGGACACTTATTTGGCAAAAGACTCTCTTACTCAGCACTAAGACTCTCTTACTCAGCGCTAACTATTCTTTGCTCACTCAGAGTTTGCCACTGCAAAGGAATGACACAGTAGATGTTAGAGGTGGAGAGTCACATTAGCCACTTCTTTCAGTGCAGAATTAATCCCAGCTGTATTTTTCCAGTGTTTCAGTCATCAGGTATACACACGTTGAGTAATGAGGCTAGCACTAATTTCTGTCTGAAAGTATTTCACCATCTGATATGCTGTGTCTGTTAGTGAGCAAAGAATTTTTGTTCATTACCGCTTTGTGCAATTTAATCCTCCTCTGTAACACAATTGCTAAGCAGGACTCCAGAAGTTTAGGATTTGGAGTCTCTATCAAGAGAGTCCTTTAGTGTTGAAATTTTCTTCATTTATAGATAACTATCATTCCTTTGCACATAATCCAGGTCAGGTATACTAGCTACCCAGTGATTTTTAATGTGTTTGTAAAAGGATGTCTGTACTGAGAAGTTATAGACTTAATTTTCAGAACTACAAATTACCAAAACTACAACTGAAAAGGAAAAAGCCCTTCTGTAAGCCAGACCCTTCTAGCACTTCAGGCTGGATGGTCTTAAACTGAAGCAACAATATGTCTGTGTGTATGGGTATTTTTGTAAATGGAGATTTTTTTTTTTTTGCATTGTGCTAGCCTCAAAATTGCTCCTCAGTCATGTCTTCCTCCATCATTTGTGATATTCTCCTCAGCATTCCCTTCAGTCTTGCAAGGGTTTGTGGCATAGATGACTTGAAATAGAGTGCAAGAGTTAAATCTCAGTAGCAACCAAGGAATAATCCTGTTAGGCCAAATGTTCCCACAGGTATGTGGAAATCCCTCTAATACCCTTGTAAGCTTAGAGCAAATATTTCAAGTGCTAGAGGGAGAGAAGCATGCATTTTCTGTGCCTTGGAGGATAATCATGGTTATCATTTGTGTCCTGGAAATTGCAGGGTATATTCTTCCATTCCAGAATAATTATTTCAGATATTCCCTCATAATCTAAATTTCATCATTAAAAGTGGACTATGGCAGAATGAATTGACAATGAAGTTAAGTTTGAGTTCTCTATGCATTAATTCTAGTTCACAGTCACTTAATATATTTATTAGTGACATTTTGCAGCATCTTACCTCACCTGTGACTGCAAGTCAAGATGTGATGTGACTAACAGAAAAGGGAAATCACGCATAATGAGGTACAACTAAGCAAGTATAAATACCCACCTTACTTTGAACAAGAAAGAGGAATGAAAGGGAGGGGAATGAGATTCTCTGTGACATTTATTTTTAGACAGCTTCATGAAAAAGCCATTTTTGGAAGGGTTTTGATTACTCATTTTAGTGCTTCAAGTACATTGTTACAAGCTGTCTCCATCTGTCAAATCAGTTATGGTCTTTCTTAAGTGATGCAGAGATCTTTGAAGAGAGAAGAAACAAACACCAAATTTCCTTACAAAGCTATAGGCAGAATGCTGACTATTTTAAAAATGAAGGTTGTTTTTCTGTGTTTTATTTTCTTTTTTCTTGTTGTTGTTGCCAATCACTGATAGTACAATTCATTTTCCTCTATCCATACTGCAAAACAAATGAAATGGTCTAAAGGGGCTTTAAACCTATCAGCAAAGCACTTCTGTGTTTGTGCTTGCATCCCTGCCATCAAGTAGCTCATGTGAGCTAACAGGCAATGTTGCTAAAAGAAAAATTGCTTTAAAGATGGGTCATTCTGGGCTTCAGAGGATAAAGGTGTGAAATGTTCACAGTTCATGTGCCCTTTAGGTTTATTTTCCTTTTTTTTTAAGATCAATAAAATAGAAATTTAGAAATAGAAATATTTTTTCTCAGCATTATTGAATTTTCTGCTTTCAAGCCTTCTATCCTGACACTGCTTTCTGGCAGCATGTATATATTAGAGGTATGTGCTCCTTCCTACATGAGCTGGCTGGCAAAGAGATAGGAATGCTAGAAATTGTGGGAACCCAGCCTCCCACCTCTGTTCCTAGGCACTAACCAGTAAGTGTATTTGCATATTTCTGTTATGTCTTCTAGCATAACAAGATATGCTCGAAAAATAAAAATAAAAGTAAAAACAAGCAACTCTCACCCTCAGTTATGATTTTTTTTGATTAGCATCAGTATTAGTAGAAAAACAGTCTCTAAAAGTAGGCGGATGAGGTCACGCTAAAGAGATGTTTAACTTCAATCTGTAAATGTGAAACATCAAGTAGCAATGTGCTGATATCCTTCTCTCACCATTTAATGACCCAAGGCTATCACAGTTACCTGCTACGGGGTAGCTACATTCTTTTCTTTTTTTGTTTGAATCTACTGATATTCCCTGCCTGCCTGCACACAGTTGCTCTTGATGCTTGTGACAGCTCTGGAATGACTTCTCTGCCTCAGCACTCTAAATAATTTTTCTAACCCCATGCAAGTCTGGGGATTTGTTAATGAAAACATCTACTCATTCAAGGAAGATAGTATGAATATCAAGAGTGAAAACAGTGTAACTATCAATGGGTGAAGTGTAGGTAAGTTCTAAGTCAGAAAAATTCCTACTATTCAGATCTGGTCCTCTAAGCTATCTGGTTGCCCTCAGCTTCCATTGAAATATGATATTTAGAAAATCATAAGAAAAGGTTTTAAATGATGAATTACAGGGAAATTAGCAGACAGGAAGTCCAATCCTGAAACATAAGTGATTTCTATGCATTTGTTATAAAGGTTTTCTTTGCACGGGAGTCTCTTTCATATGCAAAGATTTATATCAATTTGATGTGGCTTCCTCTCTCTCAATAAATAGCTTTGAAATTACTGCAATTCCCTGACTGCACTTGATAAGGAGCCTTTTGTCAAATACCAGTGTGCAATTCATATGGCTGAAATTTGTCCTAACACAAATCAGAAGCAAAGGGATCAGATAAACCTCTGGTATAATTACAGTGCTTCCTAGGGAGTTACAATAAGACCAGTTTGACTCGAGGCTGTATATTTAGCCTGGAAACAGCCAGCTTGGGCATTTCAAACAGGACGGAACAAACACACGTGCAAATGCTCCAGCTGCCGCCGCGATGCAGATGCTAATAATCCTGTGGCTTTGTACCCTGTGATTATGCACACACGGTGTAGTGGTTTGGATTAAAGAGTTAAACTAAGTGCTTCTCCCACCCCTCTTGGCGGAAAGAAAATTCAGACGCATCCGATATTCGCAGACAGTTGGGCAGCAGCTGAGGTTTCATTAAGAATCCCACGTATGGCCAGAAGCAACATACACCTCGCTGTTTCCGGGAGCTGCAGGCAGCCAGAGCAGATGGTAGAAATCATCATCCCCAGACAGTCATCAGGGGAACCTCAGGCCACATGCTTGCATTTTTCTCAATGAACCGCATACAAGGAAGGCATTCGATCCGTGTGACGGCAGCTGCCAGCTCCTCGGGGAAGAGGGAGGCCAGGGATTGGAGGAAGCCTCTTGCAGGTTATTAACAGGTCATGCTGTGACATTAGCAGTCCGGAAACATTGCATCTCCTGAGGGGCTAAAACAAAAGCAAGAGAGAGGTTCCTCATAATTCAAACATAGTTCAGTGCTTGCAGATTATAGCACATAATCTGCTTGGCAACAGCACAGCTCACAGAGACGCTCTGCTCTGATTTTTTTCTTTCTTCTCCCAGTTTCCAATAGAAATGTCAAAAGGAATTCTTTATGCAGTGAGCGTCTGGCATAAATCTCAAGGGAAGAAGACAGCAGCTTCCCTACGATTTTCCGAGTCAGACCTGGAGGCCAGCATTGCCATGATGGCTGAGCTCCCGCGTTCAGCCGGTCCTGACCTTTCTGTTCTCCTTGCAGTGCATTAGACGCTGCTCTGCTCATTCATCATTGCAGTCTGTGTGAATCACCAAGCCCCTCCTGTGCACAGGGGGACTCGCTGCAACTGCCTGCCTCATTAGGCAGAAATTTTCCTTAGTGATATTTCGGAGGACACAAGGTTTTTGGAGGAAGAGTCTTAAAATATTTATTGCATGTGTATGTTATTGTTTTTATTATTATTGTTGTTGTATTTAATATATTATGATATTTTATATTGCACATGCAATATTGCAGTAGTTACATTGCAATATTAATTATTGCATGGAGGGGTTTAAAAATCACCTATAACCGCCCTCCGCTCTGCTCTCATCCTTCTCAGTGTAGCCAGCCATGCACTCCAGCCTGCAGATGGAAAGTCTCCAAATCTCAAGCCTAATTTAAACATTCTCCATCCAGTGTTGACAGATTAGGGCGATGGTACTCACTCAGGCAATCCCAATTTGTATCCTGCAAAGCACAGTAATGTAAATATAAATATACGTGTGGGTTTGTGTGTACAGAAATATGTGGGTGAGGATGTGGGCATGTATTTGTAAATACAAATAAAATGATTTCATACCTGGAAGCTACTTCCTTCTTTATTGCTTGTACGTTCCAAGGCTTAAATGGGGGTTATCAGAATTTGAAGTAGACAGGTTTTGCAATTAAATATGCCTTAAAGTTTTTAATGTGCTAGGTGCAAACCTACACGAACCACTTTTCCTTGTAAAGAAACTTATTCTCTTTTTCCTTTACAGGAGTTTTGTGTTTCCTGTCTTTCACAGTAGACCTAACCTCGCTCAAACTCAAGATCTTTTTTCCTCTTCTCCATTGTGCCAGACCCTGCATTTCCCACTCTCTTGCTTGCTTACGCATCGCAGGTAGATCCTGAATAGGAATATCTCAGCTAATACAGCCTTCTAGAACACTATCTATCTGCTGCTTGCCAGACTGTCCAAAAGGCCATTGTATCTCACTCTGCTCTCTCAAGAATCCTTCCCAATACCTCAGTTCTTGGTGTTGTATGGTTATGAAGTGACTATGAGCTGTGACTTTGAAGGGACTATGAAGTGCAGTAGCTGATATATTGGAAATTTCTGGGGTGCATTGCATATGAACTTCACAAATGACCTGGCCAAAAGACAGAAACCTGGAGCACTGTGCAAATGTTGGCTGTTTTGCCAGGGCTTCCAGGAACCTGGAAGACTGGCTAGAGAGGGAGAAATTAAGATGTAGTTTTGGAAGAGTGACTGCAGTATTACAGAACTAACTGCTACAGAGAAAAGAAAAAAAAAAAAAAAAAAAGCAACCCTAGTTTTTTGATAAATTGCCTGCAGGTAGAGCTAACTTGTCTACTAATGCCTTTCGGAAGCATTTACTCATATCTTCAGCATGGGAGGAGAAGCTGGCACCCGAAATCCCTTCAGCACTCTGTTAAAGATTAACCAGCAAAATAAGAAAGGCTAGGTCTTGTTGGTGCTGTCAGTTCTGCAGTGACAGTAGACACAGTCATTTCGACAGCTTTGTGAGTCTAACAGGTTTTTGAGGAGTTCCCTTCTTGCTGTTCTCCTGGATCCCTGGAATCTCCTACACTGTGCCAATGCCCAGTAATATTTTCTGAGTTACTGAAAGGCAATTTGAAAAGGGACATAAGCGGCACCAAGGGTGGGCTCATGGGCATTACCATGCTGACCCAGTGCCTAATGAGGCACTCGAGGCAGGCAACTGCACCGGCAACGCTGGCTGCATTGGGGCTTCCTTGGCCACCACTAAAGAGGAAAGCTTTGCAGGGAGAGATAATGTTTTTTATTAGAATGACTGACAGAAATGAGAAAAATGAATAAAGTTCCAAGTTCGCAAGACCCTCTTCAGGCTTAAACAAAAGCAGGAACTTCATGTGTGGGAACAATTAGCTGTTAGCAGCAGTTCTTAATTTTCACCACCAGTAAGATTTGTGAGATTGGAAATGATGATGCATTGCATCCTAGTGCCAAAGTCTCACACTCAACATCCTTTCAAATCCTTTTATTGTCTGTTTGCATGTAAAAGACTTCAGCTTTTAGAGAATGGAGCTTGTGCTGACTTGTCATAGTATTGTTTTCTCTTTGGCAATTATTTAGAAAAATATGTGGCAGTAACAATAAGGATTCTTGTTGGTGTCGCCAATTAATAGGAATCCAAACAAGGGGGACAATTTTTATCTAGGTATGCAAGGAGAAATAAGCAAAGCTCAACCATCATGAAACATGACTGAAAAAAGAGTTGCTTTTTTTTTAAAAAAAAAGTTTTATAAAAAATAATTTTTTCCTTAAATATAGAAATTACTTTTATCCTATCAAGAATTATCTATATCTATAGATATCACTATTATCTATAGTACTAAGTCTAGACATATTCTTCTTTGTTAGAGAATATTTTCATATGAGACACTTTCAAAAAGAGCCTTTTATGTTTCACCGACTGATGAGAGTTTTAGTGTCTGTGCAAGAAAATAGTTTTAAAAGAACAAAGTTAGTGATGTGGGATGGAATTGGCATTCATGAAATAAGTCAGCCTGGCAGTGAATACCACATTCACCCAAAGGCAGATGCAGATCTCCGGGTAGTAAGGGCCTAACAGGACACGACATCCCACCCTTCTCCTGAGCACTGTGTGGTGCTTCATGTGTTCTCCAGCCAAGTCTTATGTGGTTGCCTCACTCCGCATTTCCCCTACTTCACCTCCATCCAACATTGCAGCTGCATCTGATGTGGCTGAGGTAAGCTCAAGCCTGTGCATGCCCAGCAATTACCTGATTGCATACGATATCAGCACAAGAAGTCTGGCAGCCTATCCCAAAGTACGAGTACTGGATGTCTCACATGTGAGTGCAAAATCAACAAACGTACAATAGCAAGTATTTAGGCATGTCTGTAATATTTCTAAAGTAAGGAGAAATGTTTTCATTTACCTATAAATGTAATTGACTGTGTTCCCTGTACGTTTTTTTTTTTTTTCTAAACTGGGTTAGCTAGGATTATACTGGCCAATTTTAGCATATTGTTGTTTAAAATCTCCGGTGGAGAGATTTTTTTTTTTTTTTTGGCTGTATTTTTATACCAGCACTAAGTTTGTTATCTTCTAATGTTACTGTTCTCCTACTCATATGGAGAAGAATACTAACTCAATTCAATCAATGACCCTCAATCTTTATTCCATCACCATAATCCACTACCCTGCTAAAATAATACCATTTTTATATTAAAAATGTAGAATCTTTGTAGAATCTTCCTTATGTAAAAAGACTTCCAGAGCCATTAATATTTTTCATTGTTCCTCTTTGGACATGAATTTTACTTTGGAAGTGAGGTAAGCAGAAATTAACACAATTTTCAAGGGAAGATCACACCACATACTTGTTTAAAGTGTGGAAGTTTACACTTATAACACTTCTTTTTTTATTCTCCAGCTCAGGCTGACAACTCAGGAAAGGCCCATTCACTTCCTGCAGGTGATAGTGGCAGTATCTGCGAATGACATACCAGGGGGAATTGGACTAGGATGTTCAGCTCATTTTACCATATGGCGCTCAGCCTATAAAATGTGATAGCACAACTTCATATCTTCCCTACTAATCTCAACTGTGGTTTTATCTTGAGAAGGATTCATACAAAATCAATAAGCGAGTGGGGAAAAAAGCTCAGCTTTGTAAATAAGACTCATCTAAATATATTCCTGATCCTGCATGAGGCACTGAGCCTCATAGAATGGTAAGGAAAATAATAATAGTAAGACTGAGATGCCATGTCAGAGTAAAAGAACACCACAGCCTTCCAAAATTAAAGGTATACTCTGTGCCAGTCCTGTGACATTAGCCTGTAGCAACATCCTGAAGCAGAATCATGGTCAGGATTCACTTTGGTCCATTATAGAGAAGAAAGAGGGTTGTGCTTCAACAAATATGTATGGGTTCATTTTCAGATAAAGCAGGGAGTATATTAAAGCTTCTGGCAAGGCAATGACCTTTGCAAGGCCAAGAGAGAGCAAAGTATATCACTATCTCAGGGCAAGCTTATACTATTTTCCAGCTCCAACACTAGAGTACAACAAATCCTTAGAATGTCAGAAAGAAGCAGGCTGCTAGAGGTGACAGGAGGATACCAGAGACGTAGCACTAATTCAGTGTGATCAGTGACTCAGTCACTGAGTTGCTGATTGCCAAACATAACCCTGTACCTTCAGAGAATATGAGCACACAGAACGCTTCATGAAAAGCAAAGGTACATTAAAAACATGCATGAGAAATGCAAACACTGAGAAAATAAGAAGGACAGAGAATGGCAAACACAGAAAAGGAAGCAGCAGAGGTAAAGGCAAATATGCACAGAACTAGTAAGGGACAGAGCAAAAAGTAAAAACATAAGCAGAATTAGTGATTAAAAGAAAGGTTACCCCATAAATCTTTCTAGAAGATTTTTGGGAACTTTGAAGAAGAGATTTAGTTATAGCAATGATTTTACAACATGATGACAAAGCAGAGATTAAAACTTACTGCTTTTAACAGTGCAGTACCTATACAAAATTTGCAAGTGTAAATCTTTGACTTCTCTTTTTACATAGATTGCTTTCAGAGTTGTAGAGAAAATGTGGAGATCTGAATGACCAAGGACCAAGACCTCCAATGCCAACGAAAAAAACCAGGAAAATATAAAGTATATTAAATTAAACCCCATTTTTAATGTAACATTTTTTATGAATCTTGGAACTTTACATCAGTCAGAATACTATAATCTTGGTGTTTTCATGGGTCCAAATGCTTATACATTACTAACTAATCAATTTGAAGTAAGAGACGTAAGAAAAATCTCTTTGGAAGTATTCTTTCAACTCAGGAAGACTGGGTTATGGTCAAGATTTAATACAGTATGATTTTGAAGCTTATACTATCACTACTAGTAGCATTGGAACAAATTTCAAACAGTATAACCCAACAAACAAGAAAAATGAGGTTTTTTTTTCCTAAAAGACTGTCAACCATGAATATTATCAGTGCCTAAATAAAAATAAAAAATATGTTTCTTTTTACGATGCTCCCATCCAGAGATGAAGATATTTTCCGTTATTAAAAGTTGGCCACCTGAGTTGGCTCAGCAAACTTGGAAGTCAGACCCTAAAACAATGTCTGAAAAAAGTATTCTTGCTTTGCTATTCTTGACAATAGCAAATAAACCTAGTTGTTTTGTTGCTCCTTTGAAAAGCATAACAAACCATCAGGTGACTAGCTCCCTCATTGAAAAGATAGCTTTTACTTGAGATTATTTTCAAGGATCAGTGTAAGTAGTTAAGGATCTCTTTCGAAATTCCCCTGGGATTATTTCTATTGACTTAGAGGGCTATAAATGTTGCTCTTGATTCTCCAGCTCCTCACTCCATGGTTCACAGAAGGCTGCAATGTCCATAGAACTGGAAGGGACTTCCTCCAAAACAAATAAGGACACATTCTGTTTTTTAAAGTGCTGTGTTAGATAAATTGGGACACTTCTTCAGTTTTACCAAACAAAAAAATTCCCAAAGTATTATGTATCTTTTTCTAAGAAATAAGCTAGGGACCTCCAACAAATCATAGCAATGTCTCAAAATAAAAGAAAGCAAGCTCCCCTTCTGCTTTCCAAAGTCAAAGATTTTGAGATAAAGAACTAAAATCAAATTCAGCTCATGTATTACCTTACAGTCACTTCCTAGCACACAACACTTTGTATGACTTGTTCTCCTGTCAAAACCACAGTCTGTGATACCACCAAGGTCATCACAGTTGAAATGGCTCTGGTACAAGGTGTAATGTCTCAAAAAACATAGGTGACTTAAAGAAAATCTGCTTCTAACTTAGAAAGACTTGCTTGGGGCAACAAAAACTGCTCTAAATCGGAACCAAAATATTCCTTTAGTCACAAAGAGCAATATTCCAGCAGCCTAACACAAAGCATGGTGCTGAACATAATTTCAGTAAGGTAGAAGTGAAAAAGATGAAAAATGCCTATTTGATAGCAGTTAATTTTCAATAGTCATGATTAAGAAACGTTACAAACAGCATGCTAACTCCATTCCTCCAGGGACTGCCATTGGCAGCCGACTGGTGGTAAAATGTCCTTCCTTCCTTCCATACACACGCAACATAGAACAGTCTAGTTCAAAAAAACTAATTAGCATACGCTGTGCAGCAGGTGCTCTAGTGAAATCATAATCATCTGAATAAAAGCTTAAAGGCCTTGGATTATCTTTTAACACCAAAATAGGAGACTTTAATCAGGTCTGCTATGTCTGACACATACTGAGAGTTAATTAGGTTTAGCAGCAGTAATCTTAATGGAAATGCTTGGTTGGTGGTGTGTTTTTTTTTTCTATTTTTCTATATATTTTTTTAACCTCAGTACCAAGGCCTGAGAATTCAGTTTAGTTTTTCAAGGTGATTTCTCTCAGTGCTAGCATGAGGCTTTGAGGATTTATCTTCCTTTGGTCACTCCTTGTGGTAAAATTCAAGACTATCAGTGTCTGATCTGCCTTTTACTTAAATTGGCTCCGCCAATTGCTTAGATGTGTGAGTGCATCATGACTGTAAAATGTTACCGTCTTAAAAATGTGTACGCAGTGCTGTAAATTAGCATGCCAAGCACCCACTTTGCTTTGGGGAAAATGAATATGTAAGAAAGAGGACATGCCTGAATCAGGTCCACAATTACAAAATCTTAATTAATCCAAAGAAACTCTGTCCCGAGAAGAATATTATGTATTTCTTTATTTATTTCCATTTGATATATGGCCCAGGACCAAAGACTTAAATTCCCTTTGCTTGGGCATGGATTGCATAATTGTTCCCTCAAGTTGCATATTTTTCACCTGAAAAATCATAGTAACTGCTTATGATCAGAGGTGCTAATCAGCTTCTTCACATTTACAATAAAACAGATTGTAATATTTTCGAACTATGAGCATTTGAGCTCAAGTCATTTCTTCTTAGTACCCTCCTCCCTCCCCCCCCCAAAAAAAAAGTTATTATCCTTCTGCATTGGAGAGCCAAAATTTAAAGGTTTCTAATTACAACTTGTGCTTCAACACATGGGATTAAACCAACCAACCATATAAAATGCCAAAGAGCATAGTGGCCAGAGAAAATACAAGCGCATGGTTTAGAGTAAAAGGGGCTCAGCTCTCTCTGTTTTAAGAATCTGGCCTCCCAGAAGAGCTGCTCAGTACATGCATGATTAGGCCAATGAAAGTGATTTCACTTTGGAATGAATTTATGACCTACTTTCAAATCCCTGAAGAAAACAGGGATTTAAAATGGGAAGCTCAAAAGCCACAAGAGCAGCAATGCAAACGTCTGTGCTTTTTTTTTTTTTTTTTCTCAGTCTTATAATAGTGTCACAGCCCTGATGTTAAAAAAAAACCAATATGTCAGCGACGTGCCGGAGGCAATGGAAGTTATCAATCAGTAATGTGAAGTGGATTTAAGCAGCTTAATAGAGGGCGAAATTAAATTGATTAATGGCCAGGGAAGTACTCACTGACATGGAGGTTTCAAGGAATTACAATCTGATTAAAATTCCATTTTAGAAATGAAGGGATATAGGATGCTAATCAGTCTAAACCACAGATTACTAGTGCCAGGTCTTTGTAACAGCTGGGACTGTTGTGAGAAAAACAAAACTTCACTCAGTTTTCAGAAAGTGGGGAGGAGGGGAAAAGAACTGGGAATCATTTGTGGGTTTTTTTGAAAACTAGAGCACATCAGAGTGAACTTCACCCATGCACCGAGCTTGCTGATCATTGGTGGACATTTGATGCCTGAGGACCCAATTATCTTTGGGTCAGTTCATGGCCAAGGGAATACCCTGAGATCTTCAAGTCCCATCCAGCATACCAAGGCTCTGCAAGCTCAGGAGAGCCACCTCAGGAGACTCCAGTGTCCTCTACATCTCTTCAGATTAAACTAATTCAGAAATTAAAGCACAGTAAATTTAGAAGGCCTGCTGACAAAGACAGGCCATAAGAAAGCACTTAAATCTCCATAAAGTGTCTCTGTTGGAAGAGGAAATGCGTTATCTTTCGTCAACTCCCATATTAAACCAACCATTGCTGTGCTTCATTATTTATGTTGTGGTGTCACTAGTCTCTAATTTGAGCTTTTTCCAAACTGCTTTTGTACTGTTTCTGGCATTGTTTTGTGCCTTGTGTGCTTTCTTTCTGCTCTGTTGCTGCCAGTACTGGTTTGCTCCCGCATCACTTCTAGATCTAAGAACAGAGCTGTGACATTTCAGAAGGAATAGTAAGAATTAAATCTTCTAGTAGGAGAAAACATCTTTTAGCAATTTAATTTGTGATCAGTGATCCAAATTCAGAGGTATTCTGGAAAATACGAAAATTTCTAAAGATTTATCAGGACAACTTCTAACTAAGGAGATTTCATTTGGAAACGCAGGTGGAATATGTGAGTAACCCCTAATTTCCATGTATCTGATTCAAGCATTTATCCCTATTTCAAAAACAGACACCTCTGGAAAGAATAGTGTTGAACTCTGAAATGCATTGATTTCCAAATTCTCTCTAAGTACTCACATGTGGCATTAAAATTGTCAAAGGTATTTAATATTCTTTGTGGCTCTTAAAGTAATCCCCTGAGTCTGATGCCTGTAAATCAGTTTTGGGGGAATATTAAATATACAAAGGAAGAGGTTGTTTGTTTATTTGTTTGTTCTGCAAAAAAAAAATCCAGTCTGTTCCCTTCATCTGGTGGACCAGATTCATTCATTCATTCATTCATTCATTCATTCAGTCATTCATTCATTCACCATAGGCAATCTTTCTTCTCTGGACCTAACCTCATATTCTGAAGTAGAAAATACCTAGGGCAAAATAAGCATCTGGTAGGTTTTAAAAGCTTGAGCTTATCTCATAGAATCATTGCATTCCCGTGTAAAACAGAGAATTGTTATATGGCTTCTATAGAGCTAATGAATCACTGGGAGAAGCATTGTCGTTCTTCAGATGTGCCTGGCTTTGCAGCTCTCATTTACAGATAAGGAACAGTCCTTTTATGTAAGAGACAGCTTATATTCACTTTAGCACCATCGGGGATCTCAGAAGCACTTCTGAAAGGAGTCTATCCCGACTTAGATCCTTTCGTCTGTCTGCCACTGATGGATACATGCTGGATCTCAAAGACCTGTGAGAGAAAAATATGTTGTAAATGTGTTTCAGCAGTTCCTGTGGAAGCTGGGTTTTAGCATACATTATTCAATGACACTAGATGGCAGAGCAGCTGTGTTTTGAATTAGTTAGAATGACATTGTAGTGGTGTGCAGATCTTCTATTTTACGATATTACAGTCCGAAATGTTGTGGACCTGCACTACTATGCTGGCCTTTGATTTTAATGACCTTCTTGTCTCTTTCAAAAGGACTGCAGTCAGAAATGTAAGAGGATCAAGTTGAATTTATTTATGTATTCCAAAGGTGACAGAAGATTAGAAAAGAGAAACTGAGAAGATTGTCCATCAGCTCAATGCCTCTTCGTTTGACAAAAGGCTTGGGTCTCAGAGAAGCTGTTGTATTGGGGAAATAGATTTTGGACATGGCTCTGAAAGAAAGTTCAGAGTACTACAGGACAATGTAAAAAGTTGAGGATTAAAAAAAAAAAAAAAAAAAAAAAAAAAAAAAAAAAAAAAGATGAACTCTGCTGAGTTTTGACTTCAGTCCAGAGAGAGAGAGACTTCTCCTTTTTCCCAGGGACAGGACCATATGCCACACATGTGTACCAGCTGAGGAAGATGTGTGCACCATTTATAGGATGGGCAGCTGTGTCCTTTCTCACCTCCTCCTGTCTGAAGCAGGATATTTTCTAACATGACTAACTTTTTATATAGCATTGCTTAAAGTTCTGTCTGCTCACAAGTGTAGAGGTTTTACAGGGATCTGGAGCCTTGCGCTCCATTCCTGTCTCCTTCCCTCATGGAGTCCAGTGAAGGTATTTACTGAAATGGATGTTTGCAAGTATAAACTTCAGCATTGCACCGTTTTGTCACTGAAGACACACAGAGAAATGGGCCAACTTTAAATGCTTTAGCGTGAGGTGAAGGCTGCCAGGGCCTGATACTTTTGGGTCAATCAGATCATTAAGCCAAACTGCAAAGGAGACAGCAGCTTCCAGAAGGTAATTGCCATCCTTTGGCTCCAGCTACATGACGATGAGGCCTCTGTCCTTTCCCCTGGAAAGTGCTGGCCAGCAGAGAAGAGGAAGTGCTCTGCTTTCCAAATAGCCTGAGGGCTGGCACATCCGTAAACACAAATGAGAAATATCACGTTACACCTCTGAAAACTGGACAAACCCCACAAAGGGGGCTAAAAGAACACGCTAATGAATTCAAAGAGATGCTGGCATGGGAGTTGCTATGGAAGCAAAGAGGAATATTTTTAGATTGTTCCTGCATCACATATTCTCCTACACAGAAACTCCCATTTCCTCAAATTACCTTTAGCGAGGAGTGAAGGATGAGCATCTCTTCACTTCATCATCCATTCTGCCTGTTTTCTGAGTTAGTAGTGAACCCATGTTGGACTTACATTACAGCCCCATGAGGATCTGAAAGTTATTAAAAGACAGAAAGATATATGTGACTGCCATATAGAGAAGAGACAAACATTTTTTGTACATCTGAATTGATGATTGACTTCTGTGCATCCATGCAATGAATGTTCATTTTTGTCTTTCCTCTGCAACCTCTGGAAGCACAACTAAAATAACTAACTCAGATATACGAATCTCCTGTGCAAGAAAAAAAGTCATTAGTTAAGTTATACACATTCTGCAGAAGACGTAAATAGATACGTGTTTGTGCATAACTGCATGATTCTCTAGGGAGCGATTAGCATTTTGGCAGAGTAGCTTGCAACTATTTCTGCTTTCCTTCCAGAGAAATCTGACATGGAAGAATCTGTTTTGGTACTAAAAAACTATTTATGGTATAACATTTTCTGTAGCTACGGGATACATTTTCGGGTAGGTAAGCTAGCCAACGGCAAACTTTTTGATATTACTTGTCTATCAGTGACCTCTCCATTCATAACTTCTTACCAGTTTTAAAGACATTTTTAAGACAGAGCATGGGCCAGGAAGAAAGAGCACTGCTAACGGACAATCATTCTGAAGTAGTGTTCCATTCTCAAAAAATCTATGCCTTTAGACAAACATATTAGTTTTTCCTTAAAGTTGTCCAGCCATAAAGTTGATTCAGGACAGGATTAGGGAAAACATGCTTGCAGGACTGGTGAGTTTCTTGCTCGGAGTGAAGGACTCTGACGATATTGAGGAGCCAGTGGGCTGTGGGCTTTTACAAAGGCCTCCATAGAGCTGCCAGTTTGCAGATAAAGATCACTTTCACAGCAAGAAGCAGGGTGATGGAGAGAGAGAGAGTGAGACTTCCGGTGAGCACAAGTTCCTCTTTATAGTCATGCTAAGAAATGATACCCTGAGATAAGGCTTCCCACAGTGGTCATTTTTGTCCTGGATTCAGTGCAGTATGTCAAGAGAGTGCCACCAAGCACCCTGTTGCAGCTGGGGATCAGACTTCTCAATGCCCTAATGTTTATTTTTATAGCCGAATTGTTGAACCAAAGAGTGGAATAATGAAAAAAAATGTCATATGCCATGAAACAAGTGGTAGATGCCACACTTGGTCCTTTCATTCTGCAGCTGTGTGCCATAACCAGCCCTTTCTCCTTGTCCCACAAGAGGAACAGAAGATGCTGCAGCAGAGCACATGCGCCTGCGATTTCTGTGCTT
Source organism: Tinamus guttatus (assembly GCF_000705375.1). The sequence continues at coordinate 16,276 of NW_010587488.1, forward strand.
CCTACGGATGAGGGAAGGATCCTGACAGCCCTTGCTTGCTGCAAGAAGCACCAACGCCCACCCCAACAGCGACAGTGAAAATCACCAGAGCAGCAGTCTTGATTTGCTCCCACAGCAGACAGACTCCTCCGGAAGGAAATCTCCAGGGAGAAAAAGCAACCTTGTGACGAGGGGGCAATCGAGGTCCAGAGAGTGGTTGCTGATAGATGTCCAGCGACACTGGTCTCATCCATTCCTCTGTCAGGAGACTCTAGTTGCTTACCACGGTCTCATTAATAGAGTGAATTAGCTTGCAGCTCTCAGTAAATTACTGGCTGACATTATGTTTTGGCTTCTTTTGATTTGATAGAAAGGGGGAGATGTAGCAGTAATCACTGGAAGGAGTGGATATCACCATCCATCACATGACAAGGTGATTTATGGGACTACTTTGACCTCTGCCAGTTGGAGCTATCTGGGAAATAAAAAGCAGTTTGTCTGTGTGAGTATCCTGTGCCACACCTGCTTCAGAGCTGCCTTTGGGAATGTGGAAAAGGAGACCTGAGGCCCCTCTGCCCATGTGGGAAGGAAGAACTAGCCAGACTTGAAGGATGTGTGAGGGAGTAGAAATTCACAGAGCTTCCATCCGGGGTGAGAGGAAGATGGCTTAGAGTCAGAGGTTTTGTACCTGGCACCCCATGCTTAATAACGTTGGAGCGTGATGTGCACATATGGGATTTACTGGTTTGTAAGACTGCAAGCAGGGTTTAAGTTTACCAGCACTGTGCAAACTGTCTCTCCAGGGACATTTTGCTGAAATCTATGTGAATCAGAATGCACATAAAGTTTTGCACAGCGTTTCCCTAATTATTACTGAAAACCTGCTCTGTTGCCCAGAATCATCTTTCTTATCAGTCGATTGCAGGGGTTATAGCTTCCCTCACTGTTTTATGAATACTAAGCAATATTTTCTCTTCAACTTGTATTTAGAAAGCAAAGTGAAAACCCCTTTATGCAGGAAGGGCTTCCTGCCCATAGTCACTGGCTGAAGGCAGTATGCACTTTGAGGATCTCCTATGCAGCTGCACTGAACCTGAGAAATATCACTAACAGGCCATCTCCAATACTAGAGATGGAAATTATGAAGACCAGACCAACACAAATTATTTGATTGTACCAGCTTATGTAGATGACAATTGTCATCCCAAAACCAAGATAGGGTAATGGGGGATGTAATTCTACACCAGTCGATAGTTGAGTGGGAGGGAAAAAAAGCACCAAAAAAACAAGAGGAGACTTTTCTAAAACAGGAAGAACTTAGTTTGAGTACTCGGAAGACCTGAGATCCAGCAATGAGACTGATTTGGAGAGTGAATAGACTCAAGGTAATTGTTCAGCAATGACTGGGAAGGAAGATCTGGGGAAAAAAAATAGATTTTATCACAACTCTCAAAATGTTTGTAGCTGTAAGGAGCATCACTGACTGCAGCATGTGATGAGGTTTTATTCTGCAGACACATGGGTTGGGCAAGGGTTATGGGGGTGATTGATTAATCAGGCGAGAAACATAATCTACAGACTTAGGCCTTGGAAGTTGGGAACATTGTATTACTGCTGGGGATAGTATTGCTGGGTAAAGGGTTTGTTCAAATCAAAAAAAAAGGCTGCTTTGTTCCAGAAATAAAGAGCATGCTGTCTAGCGCTCTACTATAGCACTTTGCTGTACCTTTCCCACAGCCACATCATGGAAGTGAAGATGAATGTGGAGGTACTTGTCTGCTGAACAGCCCTTGGGGAAAGGAAGGATTCCCTTCAGAGATGGGTTACATGAGGGAGTAATAATTAACACAGCAGTGCCTATTTTGTGGGGGGTTAGTCCTTGCCACCCTGGGAAGGATTTTGCACTGGCGAGAGGCAAGATCATCATCCTGTATCAGTAAAATAAGACAAGAATTTATATCAGCTAACTGCATAGGCTTTACAGCAGTCTGTGTAGTGTCTTCTGCATTCCTCACCTAAAAAGCAAAGCCCCAACGTAACTGTCCTGATTTGAGTGCCCACAGTATGGAGAAAGTCATAGCAGGCATAGATCATCACTCATTATCAATTTTTCCAGTGCAGGTCCTCCAGCTCAGGAGTCAAAGAACAAGAGCACTGTGATGTGGATGGCACATGGGACTCTGCTTGTGCTCAGATGGTTTCCCAGGCATAGTACATGTTTCAGGAGTAATGGCGATCAATGAGTCATTTTTCTTATTGTAACATAGTGCAAATAATTCATTTTTTTGTAACATTTTCTTAAGAAGTGCTGTGTTTCAGTGTAGCTTTTAGAGATGGCTGAAGAATGTCAGTGGAAGAAATATGCATTGTACAAAGCATTTTAGCAGGTCAGGATCAGTGGTGCCAGTGAAAGCAGAAAAGAAGGAATAAGCTAGCAAGACATAAGAAATGTGAATTTTCTGGCTTGAAATGATTGCCATTGTTTTTTAACTTGCTTACTGCCAACTCTCTTCTCAGAGGCTCTGATAATTGCTTTCTCAATTTGCTTCATCAGTCATTGTGTAGTAGGTATTATATCAAATAAAACTGTCCTCAGTGGAAGACTCAGACACTTCTGCTTTTATTATCGTGAGGAAGTTAGTCAGTAATGGTTCATTACCCAGTTTATCTGCCTCAGTGATCTTTCCTTGACTGAAGTAAAATTTTTTGTTAAAAAAATTTCAATTTTACTCCCTCAATTTAGTATTTTGTGCTGAAAAGGACTCAGTAGCTGTTACAGCCATTCAAAGATAGATTTCATTAAAGATATTGTTAACCATTCTTAAGAAAAAGAAAGTGATTTAAAAACTTTGCTTCACTTTTCAGGCTTTTAAAATCTCTGTTCTTCATTAATGATAGAAATGGGTTCCTTCCCCTCCTAGATGGTGGTTTTAACATAGGTTCACTGCCTACTGTACATATATTTCTACCTATCTAAGCTAAAACATACATCTGTATGTAACAGAAAAGTGATAAGTAAGGCATTTGGACAAGATTCAGACCATCCAAGCTGAAATTTCAGCACATTTTAGACATGTTCATTGAGGAAGACATATTTGGAAAGCTTCCTCTCTAGCACTACTTTACATCAGCAATGCTAAAAATCATGAAGAATATCCACACTGAACCTCAAAACCCTCAGGAGCTACTTTGACTGCTGTGGTGCAACACATCAGAGGGGCCTGGAGCTCAGACTGAAGTTCAGGCAATGTCTGTGATCTCTGAGAAATCATCTTCTCTATGGACCTAACTTAGTGCCCAAAGCACAGAGCATAACAGCTATGGTTGGGCAAGGTTCAGCTTCAGGTAAAGACCCATAAATGTAGAAGTTCACTTTTGTGCAAGGTGTCTAAACTCCCTTTGTACTCACCTGACATCTAATCATGGACAACAGAATCTGGAGAATGATTCAGCTAACCAAAATTTTTCACCTAGATTGGGACCCACTTACCCAGATGTAGGTGTCTACTGCTCTTTTGGCTGATATGGAATATCCTCTCTAGCTTCTAGCTGCTACTCCAGAAGATGTGGATCTCCCATAAATCTTAGGTCACATCTGCTATCATTCTACAGATATTTTCAAATACTCTAAGGTTCGTAAATTTCTTTAAATGCTTATGAAAAGGCAAATGAATTGAGCGCATGATGACTGATAAGCTGAATGTCTCCATAAGCTCCAGTGAGACTTAGGGCTAGGCACTTTAACCTCAAACAAGAATGCATCACATCATTAACAAAAGCAGTAGCTGATAGTGAAACTCACCTTTTGCACAATTGCTTCGTGGTTGGAATGATTATTCAGATAGAAAGAACCCTGTCTTCTTGGTTTGCATAAGCTTATGAGTCCAGCCAAGTCATTTATTCGTATGTCTTACAAGCATATCTAAACCACTCTAAGGGCAGGGATGGCATCTCCCTGTCTTTATGCTGAAGAACCCTCTGCAACTAAGAAAGCAAGACTTGGGGTAAGGGCAGGAGTGTGCAAAAAGAAACTTGACTGCGAGGTCTAGTATCTAGGGTGTACATCAGGGTAGGATCTATCTCCTGGTCTCTTGAATTTCTCTCTCCTATTACTTTTTAATGTAAAAGGCATAGACAAGAATAGATCTATCTCCCCAGCCTGGATGGGAGTCCTAACGAGAAGGTTGCGTATCAAGTTCTTGTCTCAGTTATTCATTTATGAATTCTTCTCATAATCATAGCCTTTATTCATGTATTTTACTGCTAGGCAGGACATTAGATCATTCAATTTAATGCGGTGTGTATCACAGGCCCTTATATTTCACCTGTACCAGGGCCAACAATTTGAGTTTGATTAAAAGTCAACCTTCCAGAAAGACATCCAGGGCAGATAACTCATTGCTTCTCCTAGAGGTCTTTATTAAGTTTATCATCATACTGATTGGTAAGAAATATGTGCTCTCTTTTTTTCTTTTTCTTTTCTTTTTTTTTTTTTTTGAATTTGTCCAGCTTCAGCTTCAAAAGATGACCTCTTGTTATGTCTTTCCACAATAGACTAAGTAATCTTTTAGCAACTGAAACACCTCTTAATCTGCTTTCTGATAAGATGAACAAATTTGTGCCTTTACAATTCTCACTGCAAGTTGTGTTTCCTGACTCCTGAGTGGTTTCTCTACCCTTTTCCGGTGTTATAAACTCCTTTTCAAACTGTCATCATCAGACCTGTATTCCAGCATGAGTTTTCACCACAGGTACATAAAAAGGTTAAATCATGACAGCTTGTTTACATACTGGACAGCAGCTCCAGTGCTGCTGATGTGACAGCTAGCCAGAGCAATGAGCAAGTAGTGCATCTGCAGTAGTCTGTTGCTCGGTTCATTTTGCCTCTCCAATCCCTGCTCCTCACTCAGCAATGGAGATTTCCTAGCAGGAAAGACAGGAGAGAGGAGAAGGGAAATGAAGGGGAAGCCAAGAGAAGCCATGTGAGGTAGCTCTTAGGAAAAGGAGCAGCAAGGGCCGGCAACTGTGTTTGAAGGGGCTGGGGTCCAGGAGAGCGTGCAGCAGGAACAAGCACATGCACCAGCCGGACTTTCAGGAAGTTGCGACTGCAAGAGCTTCCTGAACTGAATTGTTTCTGGTACAGCTCTGTCTCCTCATTCTTCTGGTTTTAAAGTAAAGAACAGGAAGGACAACGAGCTGGTATTGCCATTATCAGCCTTCATGCCACAGCTGCTAACAGGGAATGAACTAATGAAGTGCATTTGACATATCTGATGAAGTGACTGTATGGAATGGTTGTTCACTCGGGCATGTGAAAATTTTGACTATAATTCCAGATTTGCTTGTTCTTCTGCTTGCAGAAGTAGCTTAGTCTTAGTGTACTTCGGTTCCACCAACATCCTTTATTCTTTCCTTCCCCCCAACCCCACCACTTATCCTTTATCTAACCCTTCAAATCCAGGACATAGAGTTACCACAACATCTCTTAGTAAAGGATCTTGAGCTTACTTTTGATCTCAAGGCATTAGTTTCACCTTTTTTTCTATTCTTTCCTATTCAGATCAGCAGTGATAATGGAATCAAGTGGAATTTTCCTGCTTAATTTCTGGGGATAAATGTTCATTTGTTACCCATGCTTCCCCATGGTCTCCTATATAGGACAGGTCCATGATCCCCCTACCCTCCCCTTACATAGCTCTAGGAATAGCTTTAGTTAGTAAACACTGTATTCACTCTGATATCCGAAATGCCACCAGCTTCTTTGATGTGTTACTGTGGGACAAAAATGGCAGGAATGTAAGAATCATTAAGCATGAGCTAAATGCTGTGCTTTCTAGAACAGGCACTTCATGCAGCTGCTGAAATAGCTCTGCTGAAAAACAGACTGGCATACCAATTTTCAGATTTTCAAGTCTTATATTCTGCATACCAATGCATTTGTAAATTCTTCATGATGTATACAAGCATATTCTCATGCAGGCAAACTTGAAATTTATTTTGCAAAAGACATTAGAACTACTTTTAAAATGTGTCAGTATTACAATTTTAACTTCTCCCCATATGAGGCAGAATACAGTTTGCTGTCTTACACCATACACTAAGAACAAAATTAATTTCTCTCAGGGATTCAGTTTATCAAACTTCAGTTTCACATGTCGTTATATCACTGGGATCTCAAAACAGAAATCTTCTCTTCCAAGTTACCATAGTGCCTCGGTCAATCTATTGACTATATTTATAGAAGAAGAAAGAGACAGAGAGAACAAGGTTAGCTTTACAAGGTTAGTTTTACTAGGCTCAAGTCACCCACTTGGTCCCATGCCAGCATCCGTAATAACACTTTGGGTAGGAATGCACCTCGAAGTGTTACACTTGCCAATTTTTCAACATAAAAATACAGACAGTATTAATAGCAGTGAGCATTTCCGGCGTCACACTTGACTTCTGGAAGGGGATCCCCTGTCACATTCCAGGACTGATGTCTGCTGGGGACAGCCGCCCGCGTAAGTGCCAAGTGAGCTCCTACAGGGAAGGGCCCACATCCAACAGCCCATCTATCAACCAGGAGACAGACGGAATCAGTGGCGGGGTAGAGAATAGATGTTAGAAAGTCTTGAATTCAGCATGGCATTCCACTGATGAAAGAGAAGGAAGACACAAAGAGAAGAAGAAAGAGAAGATTAAAATAAATAAATAAATAAATAAAATTTAGCTTGTAACACTTTTCTCTCTCTCAAATTACTCAAACAATAATTTCACTTTGCTTTATACAGTTTAATAAAATGATCGGATGGTCTATGAGATTCCAAGTCAAAGGGAAAAAAAAGCACATATATGTATTTTAAATGTGTTTTGCCTCTTTCTGCTGAGATAAGTCTCCCCCAGCCTTTCCATGTTTGTGTTTTTACACATCTATTTATGGTTAAAGCAGTTTAAACTGATTAAAAGAATTAATCTTATCACTACTGAGGAAGTACCAGAAGATAAAATCAGGATTGCTCTTTGATCGTTAAATAGCTTGAGAATTCTGCACACAAACAGAGCCCTCTTGCTCTCGCTCTCTTATCAAATGTCAGAGACATACTTATGGCTGATTGTGAAAGATATCTTTTTTTCCTGCTCAGACATGCATATGTAGATCTTCACAAAGGATACATACCCTTTTACTTTAAATTTGCTTTTAAACGCTACTAGATAATGCTACTAGATATGCATTTGTAACATGGAATGGGAATGGAAGGGATTCTTACATTTTTGCTTTCTGCAGGTTGGAGGAGAAAGAAGACTTAGGGCAAAATAAACAAGGGTCTTTGTGTTGTATGAAGGTGTTTGGACTCTTACAGCATTAACTGCCTACTCGCATAAAGATATTCCCACATCCATAGGGAGTACATGTTAAAAATATGTGAAAAAATAGTAAAGTACTGCCGTAATGATTTGCACGTGAATTCATAGAAAAACCTGCAAATGTATAGGGTGATGCTGATATACATAATGAAAATGCTAGTTGAAAGTTGACCAGAAAAGCAAGGCAGAGAAGCAGGGGTTGGTCATGAAGCATCCAGGGACAGTATCCAGGCTAGAAATGGTGGTGGGAGCCAGACACAAAGGATGGGAGACCCCAAACGCTAGATAGTTGGTTAAAGCTTCAGCATAACCAATATTTTTTAGTTTTATATTGTTCTTATTCAATTATCAGAAACAATTATAAATTGCAATTAATAATCCTCATAAGTCTGGCTAGGAATTAGCTGAGAGGCAGAAAGTGGGGGCAGAAGGACTTGCCCATCTATTCTGCATAGTCCCCCCTGGTTCAGGCTTACTGTGCACTCCTAGTCACTGCCAGGCTGAGTAGTAACTAACCGAAAAGCATGGTGAATGGGAAAAATGCCTGGGATGATTTGCAATTGCCAAAAAAAAAAAAAAAAAAAGATCTTCTCAATAAATCTGTGCTTTTCCCATATCTCAGCATCTTCCTCACCTCTCCTCAGTCTCACTCTCTGCATCTCTTTTATAACGTAGCATTTCAGTAGTTGATCACAAACTGTGGTGTTTTGATCAATATCCAGTCTTGTTATGTCCAAATAGAATGATGGAAAAAGTAACTTAATTTTTTCCCTGTTTTTTGATAACAGGTCAATAACATCTTTTTCTTTTTGGTCAATAACATCTTTTTCTTTTTGGGGAAGGCATGCACACACACAATGCAGTTGGTGTTCATAAAGCTCATAGATTGCAGTAAGAGGATCAAGCTTAATACTGAGCATAGAAAGTGTGGGGCATAGCGTAAGAGGTCAGCTTAAAAGTGGCATCTTTAGCACGTACACAGACACTGAGGCACTTATTCTAAATCTACATGCAGAACAAAGTCAATGGATTTACACTTGGGATGAATTTGGCCTCATAACTTTACAGATCTATTTCCTACAATTCTCTTAAGTATTCAGTTTCATCCTGCTAATTATTTTTGCATTATTTTATAGAAGGCTAGTATGTGCCACATGGGGCTTGTGTAAAAGTTCTTCAATCATTGTCACTCAAAGCAATTTAAGCTTCTGAATGAGTTCATACAGCAGCAAAGAAACTGTTAGAGAAAAGGCTCTGGGTTGTTAGAGTGAAGCTAGTACTTTCCATATAAATTTTCTTAGCAGTATTTTGTAAATGAGGTAAGTGAAGCTCCCCAAACATGCACAAGAGTTTGGCATAGGTGGGTTCAAGCACATATCTAAGCCAAAAAAAAAAAAAAAAAAAGAAACATATTCGCATCATGAACTAAGCTTTCAAAAGCCAACTTTCATTTTAAAATCTGACCTCTACAATGTTGTTTCTGTACCTCATGCCTTAGGATTTACCAATGTGTGTCAACAACGGCAAGTTTAGTGTCATTTCTGAGCATGACCAGAAGAGACCTCAGATTTCCATGAAATCAGATGGTTCAAATTCTTATTCCAGTAGCTTTCAGACATTTTCATCTTTCAGAAAGATGGTAATATGCAATCCTGCAACTGCTCCATCAGCTTGCCATTTCTATCTTGAAGACACAAGTGCTGTCAGACTTCAAACTGTATTGGGTAGATGGTTCTGCCCATGGATTCAAATAAGCTGTCAAATGTTACCTCTTAAACACAGAAAATGAGAGTTAGAAAAAGCAACAGATGGTCTTTACCTTGCTAGTGTCATCCTCCTAAATCATCCATAGGATATCTGAACTCTCTGTGACTACTTCTTTGCTTAAATGTAAGCATCTGCTTATGTAAATTTGTTATTTAGACTGTGGCATCCTGTGTTTTCCCTAGAGCAGATTGCACTAACCTGGCAAGTGACCCCTTGTTGCTACAATTACATTTATATATATATATTCCAGCAAAAGTCTCACAGTCACAATGCCCACTGCAATTGCACAAGACATTTCGAGGACAAGCTGGAGCCTGAATAGAGGCCAGCTTATCTTCTGGCTTCTTTCTGCATTGCTCTCTATTCAAAGTCAAACTGCCTCTCTCCATGGGTCCTCTTGTCTCGGTTTATAATGCACCCCACTAAATAGCCTTGAGTATAATTTCACAATAAGACAATTATTCCATTCAGATCCTCTGAAATATTTTCTGCTGCTTTCAAATGTTCGCTGCTTTCAAAGAGGAGCGGCTGGGGTGCCTTGCACACAGTCTTTAAGTTTCGCTCATGCAGCTGAGACAAATGACTCATATTGCCAAAGTGGATTTACTCATTAGGTCTGTTGTGCTAGTAGATGCTCTGGGGAAGCTGATGGTGACCAAATATTTCCTTTTTATCAGTGCAGCTACTTCATTCTCATCTTGATAAAGAGCAGCTCTGGTTGTCACTGTTATGAACCAAAATCTTATCAGATCTGCCTTCTCTTCCTTTCCCCCTTTGCTCATCAAAAGTTACTTTATTGACTTTTTCAAAGTACATTATCAGTGTTATTTCTCAACCCCATCACTTTAATTGCCAAATGCATACAAAACACTCTGGTCTGTGCAGAGATGAAAAATATTCAGAGGTGAAATGAATAACACCCACAGGTTTTAAAAGATCTTCCTGTACAGAGAGGCTTCATTTCATGCTTTGATATGGATTTTCAAATTAATTCTAGTCCTGATCTCTCAGTTCATTCACTAAGATCCTCAAGACCTCAGAATAATTGGTGAATTTAACAGCTTTTTCAAATCATTCCTTTATGCATTTATGTAGCTGAAATCACTTCACCACACCTTTCACCCATTTTCCTCTTTGCATCAATAAGCAGAAAAATTTCCCAGTGAGGAAGTTAAAAACTCTTTGTGTGATAGGCTCATATTTATCAAAACAATCTTGTCCCTGGGCACCCAAAGCAAGCCTGGTCTGAAACTGATAGCTTGACTCTGTGCTCCACACTGAGGATCTGTAGTATCTCAGACACTGTGCTGGGAATACAAGGCTGCTCCTCTTCTTCTTTTCTCAGAAACTACAACTGTGTGTATTCAGTATCAAATTATAAAACATGATTAGGTCAAATGAGTTCAGCTTTAGTAATAACTGATCATCAATACACTTATACCCTCAGTGTCGGTGGGAACCATTTTGCAGAACAAACTGCTGTAAGAATAGAGGAAAAAAGACCTCAGGAGCAGTGTGTCCCCTCTACATAATGAGTTTAAATAGTAGGACTGTCTGTGGGCAAGGAGAGAATTGATGATTTGATAAAGTACTACATAGTCATTTCAGAAAGTTGCCTGATACTAAGACTTCAGTACAAAATCAGACGCAAGCAGTCCAATTACAACAGCTGGGAGGTTTTTCAATGTGAGGAAAGACTGCATGCTCCATTTCATATATGTACAGCTATACCTTTGTACAGAGATTAAAGATATCTAGTCTTATGGCAAGCGTTCAAGTCATAGGCTCTACAACAAGCCTTCCAGAAGTCAAGCCACTACCTAATTGATTTTTCTCTTCTAGAGCAGGAGAAAAATGCTACAGACAATAATTTATTTTTAATGAGCAATTCTTAATTTGTTTTTGCTAGGATAGATCTAGTAAAATTATAGGGGAGTTTCCTAACAAGCTCTTTCGTTTTCTTCTTGACTTTGCTTCTTTTAAATGACTCCAGTGTTCCACAGCTTAACCTAGAGAAGCCTCAGGCATTTACGCAGCTGGATCATGTTTCCTCCTTCTATGGCTCAGTCATGACACTCCGGGATTCATGAAGAAAAGCCTGGCTGCGCAAAGGAATTGTGCACAGTGTTTATAGATGCGTTTTGCTTTCCCACTATGCCCCTATGCCAATATTATGAAGAACCTGAGTTATGATTTTGAGTTTAAAATGTCTGGGTTCACACTCATCATTTGGTATGGAACCTAGGTCAACTGATATACACCACAGAGATATGTAGACATCCATATTGCAAGTTGCCCCATTAATGTTCTTCAAGAAGCAATTCTTAAGGTCCTTGGGCTATAAACATCCTTAAATTTTAGCCAGCTTCCCATGTAGCAGAGCTACAATTACTAGTGATCGTGCATCTGAACTCTCAGGTATGGGCATTAGCTTGATCTTTTCCCATAAAGATAACCAGAATTATTTCATATGCCCTGCCTTATGACTTTTATTCATAGTTGACATGAGCTTGAACTGAGACAGAGAATAGAGCAGTTGGACACCTTAACATCTTGTTAAATCAAAAGTTTTGAGTTATTGTTATTCCACTTACTGCAGATCCTTTAATAATGAAATGCTTGACCTTCCTTAACACATATTCACGGAAAGAGATTTTGTTTAATAGGCTTGTACAGTTCCTTTTATGAACTCTTTAAAACAAACGCTCACTTTCATAGAATCACCAGAAAAAAAAAAAAAAAAGGAGGGCTGCATTAGACTTTGAGGATATATATCTTCAGTGGGCTGGGGAAGAAGACTGAACACTGGAGCCCTGACTGTCCACACTGTTTTATTGTTAGCTCATGCCAGATAGTTTCCTCCCAGACAAATCTGCTATAGAAGGGGGCAGGGCATGAGCCAGTCCATGTGACTTGGTCTCAGGGCCAGGAATCAGCCTTGAGGCCAAATCGACGCAGCCTGAAAGGTTATTGAACCATCTCTTTTTTCTCAAAATAGAAAATATCATCAGGCAGCAATATATTCTGTTTCAATATGAACCAAATCCAATCAATGAGCTTTGTGGGCTGAACACATTAGGGCTATGCTCTACCAGACAACTTTCACTGTTCCTGAATTTTGCTCTGCTCCCACTGACATCAACAATTCCTCGCTGACAGGAGCCACCATAAATAACTTGCTGCCACCCCCGCTAACACTCAAGTTAGAGTAGTCCAGTATACCCACTGCAAAGCATGCTATTATAGTGAGTACATTAGTGTTAGCTTATATTCAGTTTTTATCTGTTGAGAAAAAAAAAAAAAAGGCAGACCTTCTAAAGCCTCAAAACAAAACAAACAAACAAAAAACAGTACTTTCTCATCAACGTAGCCCTAGTTGTAAGGGGCTATGACATCTTTTCCCTGTGTAGGCAACAATCCCCATTTCTCCACTGAAATGATGAGGACAACCATTCAAAAGGTCATCTCAAAACTCCTCCAGCCCTGTGCTCTTAGGAAACCTCGTACAGTTACAGTGACTAGCCCCTAGCAGGAGTCCTTGCAACAGTCTAAGAATCTATACGAGACAAGGTTGTCTTGTATGATAATTTGTACTATCATACTGCAAGGCATCAATGACAACAATTTCTAAGAAAGACCACAATACCACTCAACATCTTCAGTGAGGTTTTACCAAATTAAATGAGGGAAGAACTTGGCCTTGTATTTCTTCCAGAAGCTGAAGGAGAAGCTCCGGTTACAACTAGTGCTGTTAATATTGCTACCCTCATTCAAGATATCTAGCCATTGAGACACAAAGCAATTACAATTGATTGCTAAAGTAATACACAAGTCTTCATATAACAACATGTAAAACCATTTCTATTTTGAACACTGTGCTGGTGCATTGGTGACTTTTCCCAGATTCCTTCCACAGTCATCATACTTCTTAACTGGCAGAGGACAGCTCTGGAGAAGTCCATAGCTGATAATGTCTGGTTTTATCTTTCTGCAAGTAATGGGGCATTTTACTATGCTCCGTGCAGTCTGGGTTTGGTTTTCCCAAGCATTAAACAATCCCAGTTCCTGTTCTGGTCGATATAATCCTTGCTGCTCCATGTATATTAAAAGCAGATCTTCAGTCAAATTTGGGCTATATTTGGCTTCTGAAAATTTGAGCAGCCATTTTGTTATGAAACAAGTGTGTAAGAAATTGCATATATACATATACATATAGATTTTTCCTTTTAGATATGCTGACTTCCCTGCTTTCCTTCTTTTTTTTTTTTTTTTCCTAAACGAAATCATTTACAAGAATAAAGCAAAAGGATAAAGCACATAGAACTTGATGGCTTTTGGCTGATGGCTGTGACATAAAAATATGCAGGAAAGTTTCATTTCTGTCTTTACAGCGATGAGATTCCCAGGGCAAGCAAGATCCCTACTTCAGAGGAATCTTACCTGGCCCTGTCCCTTCTGACTTCTGGTGAGATAATGGGAGGAAGAAAAGTGGACAGGGAGCAGAGTGACTAAGGTCCTCTGCCCCCAGCACTCATATAACAACAATAGTTTCCAGACTCTGATGAATATTATTATTTTCCCAAGGTTAAGAAGTCTGGACTCCAAAGCATACAGCACTGCCTTTGTGTTCTGCCCCCAAGATGTGAGCTCGTCTTCAGCAGCCACATCCCCCTCTATATTTATCCGCAGAAGTCTCGTGGATGTCCCAGGACAGTTTTCAGCTGCTTGTGCAAGCCTGAAAGCCTCTACTGTTACAAAACAGCCTCTTTCAGTTCCTCTCAGCAGGCCCTTACAATTATGGGCCTCCAAATCAAGAACAGATTCCTCTCGGGTTCCTCTTATTCTTTTTAATGTGCCTTTTCCCCAGAGAACCCTCCCCTCCTCACGTTTAAACTTCCTTTCCTCTTTTGCCAGTGTTAATGTTATGCATTAGATATCTGGCACAGCTGCGGTGTATATTTCCTCCCTCCTAACTTCATCCCGTCTTTTGTTCCTAAATGAAAGCAGACTTCAGAGCACCAGGCACATGTGGCCGGGCTCTCTGCACTACACCTGCTTTCACCTCACCCAAAACACAGGGAGTCAGGAGCAAACAGTCCCCAAAAA
>NW_010587488.1:31596-66625 GCF_000705375.1 Tinamus guttatus
ACAGTGAACTGGTAGAAGATCATCAGCAGTTCCAAGAAAGAAGTAGTGTAAATAATAATTAGAAAAAAAAAAGTAATTTTTCTAAAGAAGAAAATTCAGACTTTGACTTCCAGTTTCTCACGTATCTAGGAGCAGATCAGCAGCACAGCTGGCTAGAGGCCTTTCTCAATGTTTATAATGTAATAAAGATTCATTGGGTGTGTTTGATCTTTCCTGTTACTATCTTGGTATTTGTATTGGAGATATCCAACTCTTGCAAGTCTGGAGCCAAATATTATCTGTATGAAATCTTTGTCTCTGAATTACATCCTCTCTTGCAACATCATTCACATGTAGTTGTTTTGTTGCCAGGTTCTTCAAAACTCTAAGTAACATCCCTTTTGCTGACTCTCAGCCAAATCAAGTAACTGAATGCTTCAGTGTTTCTTGGATTCAGGTTATAAACTGCCATGCAATGCTACTGATTAATTTTTCTTCAATTCTCCCATTTCCTCTTACCCTCCCATATGGGCCAGACTTCCTCTCCTTCTCCGCTGCTTTTCTTTTCACCTCAGGGGAAACTCTGAATTACAGCCCACATCTAGACAAAGCAAAAAAACACCTGTCCTTAAGCTCTGTTTGTCAAACCTCCTCCCCAAACTCGATGTTCCAAATTCAACACATCACATATGAAGGTTTTAAGGTAATATTTGAAATAAATTTTGAATAATGGGTCCAGGATGTAGACTGGTTTTCTTCCAAAGGGAGGGATAGAGACTTGTTATAAAAGAAAATCAAGATGCGAGCAACATAAAAACAATGTCTTGTTCTCCCCCAGAAGGTTAAAATTGACCATTCCCAATAGTGCAGGAGGTGAAGGGATGCAGAGATTAAATTAAAGGCCACTGCAGTCAATAACAATGTTTCCAATGGCTAGAAACTATTTGAGCAAGCTATTAAAGAAAAAAAATCATTTTTAGAAAAAAAAATTAGGGACCTTTTAAACTAGGCTAGAGATGTAAATAGCTTTCAGATTTAAAAGACAAACTGAAAAATGATTTTCTTTTTCTTGTTATGGGTACTAAGGGCTCTGAGAGTACAGCAAAACTGACTTAGACCAGGAGACAAGCTCACCAGTGACCAGTGCTGCTCTCTCAGGTGGCTGGATCCTGTGCAATCGCTGCGTAGTCACTGCTAATTCAGAAATAAAATGCTTCCCAGTGGTGGAGATGCACTTTCAGAAATGTCCATTTCTTATTTTTGAACTATTACTGATATATATGTCTTCTCTCTTGTCATTTAAGGAACAAACAAGAACCAAGATGCAATTTGCAAAGCTGCAAATGAGAAGGTAAAAACAGGAAGGAAGAAGTCCTGAAGCACCTTGGCAAAAACCTGTTGTAGGAAGGAAGGTATGGGTCCAGCTGAGTGGTTTCTTTCTGAAGGTATGGCTGAAATAATCACCAGCATTAGGAACAGCACCTCTCTCTATTTTTAAATGTAGTAAAATAACACAGCCTCTTTTCTTCTGTATTTTTCCCCTGAAATACTTCCACTGTAGACTTGCAAAGCAAAACTGGAATTACATTGTTGGCAAAAGCAAAAAGATAGAAGCTGGTCAAACATTGGCTCCAGAGAAAGCAAAGCACATTTTTAGGAATCTTTTCAATTGGAAGATTGAATTTTGGGTTAGATACATTGAAGTACAGAATGAATCTGCAAGAAGTAAACACTTATGCACTTCATATTTCCAAAGAACCACTCATGCTTTACACACAAAACAAACCATTGAAATTCGGCCTATGATCCTGTATTTTCTGGAAGAGATGATATCTAGAACTGTTAGGATATAATGAGGTGGTATTTCAACCATACTTTATGATGCTGTAAATGACTATAAGAGGTCCAAAACCGTAGCAAACAAGGCTGAACAGATATTTGAAAAAGCCATGTGTACGGAGAATTCATGTTGTGCTTAGTAGCGCTGCACTGAATGCATCATCATCTGAGCTCTAACCTTGTTACACACATATAGGGCAAAGTCTATGAGCATACAGATCTCAATGGTATCTATGGCTTGCTAGATAACTTTAAAAGCACCTTGAAAGACTGAGCTTCAAACATGCTAAACCCAAGCTCTTTTACATTTTTCTTTGATCCAAAGTGCTACAGAGATGTTAGAACTGAATTACTCTGACATCTTTCATTCTTCAAAAATGTAACTAGTTTATGAGGAATGCTAATTTAGTTTACTCACATCTATATATATATATAGGTGAAAGAGCTGGCTATGTCATTTAACTTAATCACAAATCACTCTATAACTATTACTTTTTTTGTTTTCTGTTCTCTGCAACACTGGGGATTTTCTACATGGCTTAGATGAACACGTTTTGCTCAGCAAACTGTTTGCCAAAAAGATCCCTTCATAATTGTTCATGGGGTGCTATTTGTTTTAAGTAACATGCCACTCAGGCTATATGGTTTTGTTTGTACCATCGGGTTGTGCAATTGCAATGTTAAAGTAATAAACGATGAACATACTTCCTGAATGAAGTTTCAGCTGAATAACTATTCTTGGTAACTACCACAAGGCTTTCTTGATTTACTTACATTTTCCATGAATATGCTTCTAGTCATCCAAACAATAAATTTAATAACCAGAAGAACAAACTTGTTCTGCAGATTCCTAGAAACAGATTCAGGTCAAGAGTTCCCCAAGACCTAAGCCCATTTCAGTGTGTTGATATGAATTACAGGCTTTCAGGCACTGATAAATGCATTCTTTTTTTTTTTCTTTTTTTTACCCCAACAGCAAAACTGGTTAAAAAAAATCAAAATACACCATAGTTTTTTTATTTGTGTAAGGCATATAGGAAAGGAACTTTCTGAGGAGAGCACTGGAGGATAGGAGCTGCTGAGTTTCCAGCCAGCTGAGCCAGCTCTAGCAACGGCGGCTTCTGTGACTGTTGGTTAACGGTGCATTGTGTCCCTGATTCCCTATCAAGGGACTGAGAGTGTTTAATGAAACCATACAATGGGTAACAAGTAACTTCTCTTGCAGAGTCAGCCTTCTGCTTGTGGAGTCCATGATCTGCCTGTGGTCTACTCACACTGTTAAACTTATGCATTTTTTTATGTGTTTTTTTTTTTTTTTCCTAGCTGTGGAATAAACACAACACAGCCTTCAGAACACTTTGTGGTCAAAGGTGTTGTATAACCACCACTTATTTATTATGAAATGAATGCGCTCTTGTTCTAGTGAATTCCAGCATGGGTATCATATGACAGGATTGAGACGAAGCTTGTTTATTCTATAGACGAAAGTAGTATTTGTCCTAATAAAATGATAACATTGTTCATTTATCTTTAGAGAACTGATCTAATATGTCTCTTGGTTAAGCTTTAGGGGAAGATTTTTCAACTCTGATTCACCTTGCTGATTATTTATTTATGTGAACAGTCTTACATAAAACTCAAATTATACTCTGTGAGAGAAAAGAAGGAGCAGTTTATGTCTTCACCTCTCTTCTGGTGAGCCCAAAATTTATCAGTGGCATTAACTGGCAATATTACAGAAACAATCTAGACAATGATGTTCTTACATTGGAAATAATGTTATGTTAGGCAAAAGAAAAAGAAATACATTAGATTAAACTAAGATATGAGAAAGAAAAAAGAGAGTTTCAGTCTAGTGAAAAGAAAATGAGTCAAAGTGACCCTAACAGAAATTTACACATCAATAGCTTAAGGAAAGGATGGATAAGGTTGGGAGGCTTTTGGGAAAAAAAAAAGAAAAAAGAAAAAAGAAAAAAAACACTTTTGTAAATATTCATGGTACAGGAGTAAACAAGAAATCAAAATCATTGACCTAAGGCTGCAGTGAGAGCACACACCACTCTGCAGCATCCTCTTCATTGCCCAAATATAATTTCTCTGTAGGACAGGAAGCAATAGTAGCATACGTATGGTGAAACACACTTTTGTTTAATGAAAATGTTATTATTTGACTTGTCAACACTGCCTATGCAGAAAGATATTTGTTGAATGTTTTATTCCATGCTACATAGACGAGTGACACTCACTCTGCAAATATTAACTGTGATAGCAATCCAAAGGCCACGCCGATTGCCATAACAGCAAAGAAATGACATTTCTCACAAGACAAGTTTGCATGCTTGACATTTGAAATGGATGTTTCCACTTCCCTCCAAGAGGCCATACCCTGGCCACCACCTAGGACACCACAAACTGGCTGGACCAACAAGCCATGTAGCTTGTGGAGCTACACGTGGAGCCCATGTAGCAGACCCCCACCAAAACTAGATTTGAAGGGCTCCTTCCGTGGACAGTCTGCAAACAAAATACAGTTTAGCACTGGTTGCCCTTAGCACTGTTTGTTGTTTAATTTGCAGTAAGAACCACAGCTGCCAGGTGCTCTTACTCTGAAAGCATCCAGTTCAAGTAAGATATACAGGAAACACATCAAACCAGAAAGCAAAGTAATCAGGAAGAAAACACGCATACTTTTCAACAGGGCCACGTTTATTTTTGGATTTTAAAGTTTGAGATATGAAAGTCTCGATTCCTTCTGTCTCCTACGCCCACATGTAGCATGCAGCTTCAGTTTCATACTGTGAAAACACCACTCTGACTGCCTACAGGCCTGTCCCCATGTTATTTTAGTTCCTTTGAACTGGAAAAGCCCACAAACAAGGCAATTATTTGGTTATGTCCTCAGGGGCTCCACAGGAGCAGTCCCATTTTATTTAGCATTACAGATGCAGCCAAGATTTCTCTACCTCCCTATTTTGGCATAGGGTATTTATGCAACAGTAACTACCACAGTAATAAATGTTAATTCAATGTAATTTATAACATTCTTGCAATGTGTTCTTTGAGAAATGGCTCATACTGCTGTAAACCCCTCTATAAAGTGCGACAGAAGCAAGGTACAGAGCAAGCACCTCTGCATCTTTAGTTCAAGCTTATGTTTTTGGTTCTGGAGGTACAGATTTAGTTCCTTGGATTTTGTTCAACAGGTGACTGCTCTGTTGCTAATCCACCTAGAAAGTTATGACCATCCAGTGGCATGGTCAGGACTAGGACTATAATTCAAAACCTGAATGCTGCTAGTGAGCTTTCCTTCCTTTGCTGCTGTATTTTTTATGTTTGAGCAAACTAAGATTATTTGAATTTCTTCAATCATTTAAAATAGATATGCTGCTGTGGAAGTCTTAAGGTCATAAAGAAATTGCTACTAATAGAAGTAATGTATTACCATAGTCTGTATTTATGATTCTTTACTTTTTTTCCTGCTACATGACTCTCACTACTTGGTTATTTAGAAATGTATATTTTTAAAGGAATTTTTGCTTGGATATAATACAGAAAATATTGAGGTTCTATCCTTCCCATCCCCACCCCCTACCAAACAGATCCAAGAAATTGAGGAAATGAAGCAAAAATATATTAAAAAAATCCCTCTCTTATTTTTAGGCATTCGATGTTGCTCTATACAGAAAAAGCCATCTGCATCTACAGAGAAAGCTAGGAGAGACTGAGAAAATGCAAGCGTGTACATTAAAAATACATGCAAGTGTTGAACCGGAAACTTGCTTTCTGATATAACTAAAGCCAAAAACATCTTCATACTTATGATGGGCAGTGCCTGTATAGAAGCTGCAGCTAGCCCTACAGCAGTGGTTTGATGGGGAAAGATGTGGAGATCTGCCTTCTGGTGCAGGCCCCTGTATCTTGGCAGTCCCCATCTCTTGAACTGTATCACACCAAAACCCAGCAGGCACTCAAGAACAAGGACATGTTCAGACTCCAGACCTGGATGGCATATTCATATTTTGGGCTGGTTTCTAGCATCATAGAAGAACATGAGAGTGAAAGCAGATTTAGTTCTGAACAGCACTGAGAATGAAATTATCGTAGTAAATCTTCCTGGTGCATTTTAGAGTGATTAATCTCAATCCCACCTCAGTCCTGTTCCTCCCACTCCCAAATCAGCAAGGGGGGAGCGTCAGCTGGTGGAGGGCACTGTCACAGCTTCCCACAAGCAGATGTCACAGGACCAAGCGAATGGGAAGCGAAAATATGTCTTGAGATGATAGGACGCATGGTTCAGTGGAGGCCTAAAAGCTGCATATGGGCATTTGGGCAGATGCCATGTCAGACAGTGGTCTGCAGGGAGCTGCAAGGGGGCTGAGAAGCAGGAGCCCCAGTGGGAAGTTTTGCAAGTGCAGCCAAGCATCAGGTCCCACTTGCAGGCCAGAAGATTATGTGCTGGGGACTCCTTTTACAAAGGCACCTTCATGTACCTGTCCTAAATATTACAGTTAGATAAGATGCTTAACATTTATGCTTGAATTTCCACAGATCAGAAGTCCTTTGTACATGAGATGGAGAATATTCTGAAGCTCTGTGCAGACCTCTTGTGCCTAGAGGAAAATGAAGGCTGCACCTTGTGTAACCATCAGCTACAGTAGGGATGGATGTGGTAGAGAGAAGTTTCCAGATATAGAACTTACAGAGAAACTGAGATCAGCCTGCAGTAATGGGACATCTCTGCTGCATATACCTCTTGCAACTATAACTATATCCAAAGCTGTGTATAACTCTTGAGTTGCTCTGCTGTGACCTTTGGGATGGGACTGCACTGAGTGACTGTGAGACTGCTGCTGTGGACTGTGAATGTCCATCTGTGGGAGAAACGAATTAGCAAGCACTGCTGAGCCCCACATATTCGGTCCAATGCATCTGACACAGAAGCAACGGGAAGCCACTGTCATCTCCCATCTGTGAGCGATTCCCTATCCTTTGGCTCTCTGAAATAAACAGCATGTGGCTTGCAGCCTCCACTGTTCTGCAAGATCAGTCTCTCTGACTACAAGAAGCAAATGTTAGATGTCATGTCCTGGGAAATGCCAATCCACATTACCAGCTAGATACTCAAAATCCTTGCCAGGTGTTACAGCTGTGTGCCCAGGGGAGCTGTGAGGAGCCTCACTGGCATGGGGGTCACTCCTGCTCAAGGCACAGAGAAAGCCATGGCTGTAGTCACAGCAAATATGATGCTGAGCATTAGTCCCACATGATGACAGAGTCCCACATGAGTCCCAGAGACCACTCTAGCCCACATGAAACTTGGGTCAAATAGAAGGTGTCCTAACATAAGGATACTTTACCCATATATTTTGTACTGGAGGAAAGTCTCTTATCAGGCCTGTTCTGAAGCAGAGACGGTGCTGTGCTTCAGGCACTGTGCACAGGCAGTGCTCTAGTTGACAGAAAGCAGCAATGTGAGTGGGCAGGTCAGCAAGAGTAGAGGTGACAGCGAAGAAGGGGATATCATTCACTGTGAATGTTTCCCATGATATGCTTGGGGTTTTATTCCCAGCAGGGCTGGAAGGGATTTTTTGCAAGGAACTGCAAGGCTCTGGTCAACCTGCTGCTCATCTCAGTGTCACTGGGGCATTCCAGCTCATGGTCTTGCCGGTGCTGCCCCTCAAACTTCACCCATCCAGCTCCCTGGGCTAGACATGCACCACTGCACGAGTGCTACTGCTGTTGCCTCTGCAAAGCTCTCCAAGTAACATTCAGAGCAGGCACAATATTTGCACAACAGGATGCACAAGCCATCTGCTTGCTATGCTGCCTTGACATTTTTGTCATCTTCGAGTCCCCACTTTATTTGGGGCAGCCTACTTCCTTCTGAAACACTTTTTGAAAAAAAAAATAGTCTGAAAAACACCTCATGCTAGCTGGATCATTTCTGTAAATGTAACTTTTACAATTATCTGTAAGATTTTGCTCTACTTTTCTTGCCACAATCTGTACACTGTCTTTCCTGCAATTTATATTATATGCTCTGTCTTATCATTTCATTTCAGGATACATATTTTGTGAGACATACTTTGCAAAATACAGCTGCATGGTATCTAAATCTGCCTAGGCTCAAAGCCCAAAGAACTTCAGTGTCTCTTATTTAAAAATCATCAGGCTTATCCAGCAGCAACATTTTCGTAGTCTTTTTTTTTATTTGCTTTTTATGTTTGTTTTTAAAGTGGTATCTTGAAATAAAATGCCATCACTCACCTGTACCTCAGAGCTCATCAGTACAAATCAACTTCTAGTCAAAAACTTGAAGTCAAACCCTTTAAAGATTTTGGGACACCTGAAATTTTCAAAGCATTTGAGTGTATTTGTAGTGTGATATGTTATTAATGTAGATTTGTTTTTACTAGAGAAATAGAAAGACTTCTGATCATCAACATCTAATAGACTTGATAATTATAGAAGGTTGCAAGAATAGGGGGAGGTTTCCAAACAGGGGGTGAAGAATGCAAAATAGGATGCTATATGGTTCTTTTTTTTTTTTTTCAAAATCAACATGAAATTGTAAAAATCTTGATTTTTCAATGTGACCTTTGCTTATGGAGTTAAAGTGGACAGGGCATAGATCTTGTGCCTCAGTGCAGAGAATATTTCATCTTCTGAAATCCGTATCATACGCAAGTTTCCAAGGCTCTAAAATGCGATCCCACGCTCACCAGTTGAATCCATCAATACTGGCAACCTTTTAGATAGTCCCACACGGGATTGTGTAAACACCATGCAGTAAACACCCTATAAATACTGGCCTGTTAGATTCTGCTCATTTTCATCTAAAAAAGGAAGATTTATCATGGAAATATTTCAGCTCCTGGAAGAGGTCCCTGGATGTAAAGAGTCTGTGGTATATGAGAGGGCTTGTGGTATAATTTCATCCCTGTGGCGCTGCTGTTTTTTATGAATGTGAATGCATGATACAAAGCGTCAGATCCATGCAACTCAGGCTGGGTGAAATGTTTGCACTCCTGGAATCTGAAGTGCTGTTTGCAGGATAGGTGATCTCAGAGGGGCAACCGCCGTCAAGATACGCAGGACCCAGCCCTCGAGATAAACTCCATCAGGCAACTCTGACTGTACTTCCTCCCTTGCCTTGCAGAGTATACAATATTTATGATTAAGCTTTATAAATGAAAATCGGAGAGGTTTCTGAGCTGGTTAGAGCTGTGCAGCCTTATTCTGGGTGATTCATTCATTGAGTCAGCCAGCCGTGCATGCAATCATTCATAAGTAATGCTGCGCTTCGCTTCAGCATGCAGCAATGATTTACCTCCCCACTGCCTTTCACTGTTTGTTCAGCAAACAGGCCAAGCTAAAGAGCTTCCTATTTCAAGCCTTGCCATTATTTTTAAAGAAACAGTGTTATCTAAGTGCCAGCATAAAGGAAGCTGTACAGAAAGTCAAACAGAAAGGTCAATGGGAGAGGACTGCAACACTAGGTTTGACCTGTATTATCCCTCCCAGAATGTTCTGTCTTTGTCCAGCATTCATGAGAAGAGACGTATATTTACAAGGAAGACATCAGCTCCTTTAACCCTTGTGGCTTGCCATAAGTAGGTCTATAAAAACAGCCCTTTTTTAACACCTTCTTGGACTCCTAGAAAGGGATTGACAGCTCCTCCTAACTTGATTCGTGAAATAAAACCTGGAGCACCAGGACTGTTTTTTTCTGTTATCAACATTTATTTATTTATTTTTTAATGCAACAACTTGCAGGAAAGAAAATCATACAGAAAAGCACAGAACAATGAGCATTTTTTGGCCCAGGCATTTTTCAAGAAGCTATGAGGAATGAAAATACGGTCAGAGTTGCAGATTGGGCAATAACATGAGTTTCATTTCTGCAAAAACATAGAATGTGGGATTCACCTCGTTCAGCTCTATGTGAATAAAATGAGGCACTTTCAGTGTAAGATAATCTTGCAGTACACTGACCATTTAGAGAGACAGAGAATAAATTTGCACGGAAGGAAAGCATAACGTGACACTGCATATATGTATTTGTTGCATTTTTTGGTACCAGGAAATATCTGCTCAGAGTAGAATTACAGCTCAGTACCAGTAGTTATCAACAAATACACAGGTCATAGCAACCGTCACAACTAACAAAATCCCAGAACGCAGACACACTCTCGGTGAAGGAAAATGGAGATGCAGTAAAGCTCCTTCCTAACCATTTTGGGAGGAGAAGAGATTTTTTTCCTCTTAATTCCAAATGGATTTCTGAACTGAACATGTTCCAATTGGGAAAGTTGGCCTTAAACAATGTTTTATTTCATCTAAATACATATTAAAAAAAGGAACTGAAAGTTAAAACAGAGTGCTGAGCGGTACATGTTTGCACATCCCAGACATCTGGGATATCACAATTAGAAACCCTTTGTGGGCATATTTTCATTAGTCACAAAAAGGACAACTCATTTTTTCCTGTTTTCTCAAGGTTTCAAAGCCCTACACTGTATCCTTAAACATAAGTCATTAAATTATGTTTCAAGCTTTAGGAATTTCATGCTTTGAAATTACTTTGAAGTTGGCAGATGATTTTATTTTTCTGTTTTGCTTTTTAAATTTTGGTTCTTAAAGAAAGAAACTTTGGTTTATCTTCTGTTATTGTTCTCTTTTATAGCTCATCAAAGGATACCCTTTTGAAAAGATACCTATTCTTGTTATAGAATAATGTTTTGAAGAGCCTGCTGTATTTCGAAAACCTTAGTAACAGTAAGATTTAAAAATACCATATTAAATCATTTACCTTTCTAGTTTTTTTAATGGGATTTTCAGGGAAATTATGATTGCTTGAATGTTTCTTTCTTTACATTTTGATCTAATACTTTACACTATAAAAGTAGCTATATTTGTCCATATTTTCCTGCCAGCTTTTAGTTTTTGAAGCATTCTATTTTTAAGAACTTACTCTATTCAGAATACTGAATGGCCATTTTTGCAAATAGTAGTCTATTGCTAGACTACTTTATAATACAAACAAATGCATTTGAAGAGAATACAGGCATTGCCATATTATGGCCTTAGTGACCTGTCTAGCTGAGAATCATTTTCATGGAAAACTGAATTTTCCACTGAATAGAAATTTTTATAGGAAGTATCTGGCTAATGCAGGAATTGTTGGTTCCATGCCAAAAGGACCAAATACCCAAAACCTGAAATATTTTGTTTAGCTGTGGTGCTTTGCTTCTCTGTACTTCTTAGTTTTAAGTAAAATTTCTTCCAAGTAATCAAGTGAAATATGCACACTAGTGCTGTAAGTGTTTCATTTTTACTGTAAACAATCTCACTTTGGGTGCATAGGAGATGAGAGGAAGATGCCTCCATTGCTATTGTGATCCTATGACTTGGCATACAAATCTCTGGGAGATCCTTTCTCATACTGGTACACAATGAGAAAGAATCAAGAGTCGTACCAAAAATAGAAGACTGCGGATGAGGAGGAGAAGGCTGATCCTGGCAGCCTAGCCATGTACATGAGATTCTGCTAGATTCATCTGGACTATAAACCCTGCATGCTTCCTCTAGATTTCTCTGGGCTCTGATTGTTCATATGGACAAGCATTAAAATACAATTACCACACTTCAAATGTTTGAACATATCTGCTTATCCAAGACATGAAGCAATACTTTGGTGTACAGAAAATCTAGCAATAGGTTCAATTCAGTAACACTATTTTTCTGTATAAAGTGATAAATGTTAATGCAAAACCTATTAGCTTATTGTGTGCATTCAATAAAAGACCTGTCACATAAGCATTCTACAAGAAATAGTTCCGGTCAATAATTTGCAAAATGGACATAAATTACAACGTGTTTGTAGTTAGGTACAGGTCTCCCTCCTGAGTCAACAATATTTTATTTTATTTTATTTTATTTTATTTTATTTTATTTTATTTTATTTTATTTTTTCTAAAATTGAAATACACAGTGTTGCTGTACTGATTTTATTTACTTACTGGATCAGAAAGTTTTAAAGCTAATGTGCCAGCTCTGTCCTTGAGGGGGAACAATGGCAAGAGTACAATGGAAGCACAACCAACTCCAACTCTCTTGCCCGTTGTTACTCAACTACTGTTAGTGATAATCTGTTCCGTTTCAGTGTGGCTAGGTGAGACTGGCCTGCTCCAGAATGGAAACTACTAGACAAAACGAGTCTTCCTGAAAGACCTTAAAGCGACAAATGGTGAAGAATGGAAACTTTTGTTACGATCTGTGTTTTTCACATGAGGAACTGAGGCAAAAGAAACTAAGTCTGGGTCAGCATCAGGAACTAAAGCTAGGGGCTGTGATTTCACTGTCACTCTGCTGGGCAGCTCGTGTTCTGCCAGACGGTCACTTAGGTAGAGCAGTGCAGTAACTCCTACCGTTGCCACGTCTTCTTCTCCTTCATTTTTAATTGTCTTTGTTCACCCCGCTCTTTTTCTTCTGACTGTATCTTCTTTGTAATGTGCATGGCTGAGGAGAAGTTGTGGCTGATTTAGTTACCTGAATGTAAATCTGCTTGCCTTTTACACAAGAGGGACTGAAATTGCTGTGACTGAAGCATATAAACATCCAATATTTCCTTCCTCACAAGGGACCTGCTCTTGTTCTTCCTGAGGCAAGGAAGACTGGCCTCACTTATATCTGAAAGAATATTTCTTATTTCCTGCATGCAGGTTACTCCTGGAAACCTCAGACTCATCTAGAAGATTGCAAGATAACAGTTGTTAGCAGGATTATGCTGATGAGCACCAGTGACCCCCACTTGTTAGTTTGTCGACACTGCATCGGGGGTCCCTTTATTAATTGATTGTGTGCTGTCTAAATCTAAGGTTGCAAATCTTGTGGAGCAGGTGTTGTTTTGGGATTATTAGCATGGACAATACACAGGACATCATAATCTCTTTGGAATTGCAACCACAACAGAGGGAATGAGTAATCATTAGTATGAGTCCACAGAATGAGCCATATGGCAGCCCTCCGGGGAGCACAAGCGGCTCAGTCATCCAGGCACTGTTAATCAAGGCGTTTCCGAATAGGTGCATTAACAGCTCCTCTAAGAGCCAGAATATTATGGGTTGAACGGTATTTCTGCTCCACTTTTCTCTTTCACTTTGAATCTCTTCAGGCACCTTGAGGCCACGTGCGGAAGCTGCAGTGACACTCTCCGGAGGAGGCTGAACTGATTACTTTCTGCTTCATGTGCTGCCGAGACTCCAGGCACTGGGTTCTTTATGGGACTGATGCACGCTCGCATCTTAGCCCAGTAAGTATTGCAGATCCGCTGAGCTATCCAACTTTTATTCAGAAAGCTAAAAACTTGTGCGATCATCCAGCACTCCTCAGATGCCCCAGATATTGCAGCAGCACAATCACTCCACTGTTTAGAGTGCTTTGTTCCTGTCTCTGTGAATTATGGGGTGTCACATCATGACTTGTGTTGCTAGAGTAAGTGGTTACCCAACGTGACATGACGTAATGGGATACAGCCTGTGGATGCAGGATGGAGGACAGTCAGAAGGGAAATACAACTGGACCCATATCTAAGAAAAAGTTGCTGGCTATGTATTTAGCCAAGCAACTACTTGCATCTTACTAGCTTATTCAAAGAATGGGTCAGACTTTTGTTTCACAGTGACTTGAAAAGAAACTAATTTTATTACATAGCTATTACATAGCTAGAGAACATTAGACAGAATATATTATTTACATTCCAAATAGCTTAAAACTACTGCCCCAAACACTTTGTTGGCATTTGCAGTCCCTGTTAAATTGAAATGTTTTGCAGACATCATTCAGTTTCACCAAAATTTGGAACAGAACAGAGACAGGTTTCAAAATCCATGGGTTTCCATCAAAAACATGTGTATGATTTCCTGTCATGCTCATCTGTTCCCACTCCTTACAGACTTGCAGCTCCTTGGCAGCAAAAGGCTGCTGAGATCCACCAGACTGTCCTGGAATCAGAGCTCCTCTTGCTTTCGCAGAGAATTTCAGCAATTGTGGTTTTCATTCCACAGCAGATCAGAACCAAATGTCAAAGTATTGAAATCCTCTGTGGGATGGCATTACCTTTCTCCACACAGTTCTACTGAGATATGGGGAGAATCAAACAAACTGCAGAACTGCTAATTGCAATGACACATAAAATCAATTCTGTGAGGCACACTTAGGATTTAGTCACACACCAGACTCCTGTCCTTTTTCTCTCTTCACCTACACATCAGTTTTTTCAGCAGCAAGCAGTGAGAAGTCTCTCTAGAGAGACATACATTACCTTGCAATCTTACTGTCCTCAAGGGAAAAGCGCTTTTTCTGTCCTGGAATAATTGTTTTTAATCGTAAAACATCCTCTGCTTAAACAAGATTTCCTTTGGCAAATTCAGACACACCAATGATTATTTATTATTTGCAATGCCGTTACACATAGGAACTCAGTCATGAATCACAATCCCAAGGGCCATCTTGTTACATATAGGTGAATCTAAGCATACTATTTCATATCCTTCCATTTGGTTTCTGAATAAGTGGGTCGTTGAATTAGAAAAATAGGCACAGACAGGAAAGAGCACTAGAAAGCCATTCACTGTAAAGCACTTGTCTTCTATTAATGTGGTTCTTTTCCATTGAGTGTTTTTGAGTACTAGGTATAGGGTTAGTTTCCAAGAGCAGAAAAAGAGGATTGGAAAAACTTTTAAAACAGCTGAGAAGCTTTAAGGGAATAGAGACCAAACAAGGGCATCATCTTAATCAGGTAGTCTTTTCCAAGACCATTAGTGCAGTCAGGTGTAGGTAAGTCTAATTCTGTTTCTAACCTAATCTCTACACCCACAGAACATTGATTTCCTCCACAAAGATGACTTTGGTAACCATATGCGTTCCCTGCAATCTAAACATTAATAAAATCAGTCAAATAAACCTTCCAAGTCTACCTGTGAGGGCACTGACTAGTGACTCGCAATCATGTTACAGATTAAAAACAGGATTGGCAACTCACTGTGTCTTTGCTGAATTGACAGAACACTCAACCATTGTAACTCCGGATGTGATAAAACAGAAATAAAAAATCAAAATAAACCTAAATTTCCCTAGATCGTAGAGAAACAACTCCCCTGAACTCTGAGGAACTATTCAGTGGGTATCTTCTTACAAGGAAGCCAAAGTGCATTTTGAAGAACAGAAGGGCATATTCCATACTATTATATGCTTCCTGGGTTAACCTAGCCCCTGGCCCTAAGTTTGTTGTTGTGTGAATGTCTGTAGTAGACATCAGCTCTGTTTTCCTATATTTTCCCATCTATTTTCCAGTTGCTCCGTGGAGCTTCACTGTGTTTTGAAAAGATGATTTAGCAGGATCAAACAAATGTTCTTTCTGGTAGATTCTTTAGCCTGCGTGAGCAGACAAGGAACAGGAACAATCTGCCTCTGCAGTGCAACGACTTTTGGTCCTGTGGCTCCAAATATGTTTCCGTCCCTCTTTTCAATGGTCAGGAAGGATCTTCTCCTCTCAGAACACCCAAGAGTGGACACAGAAAGGGCTGTAAAGAAATAATTATCTCCAATGCATAGTCAATGGCTCGCTCACAGGTCCCCAGATTTGGAGTCAAGGAACAAATTTCTTCTTTTTTAAGGCTCTTTGGGACCTTGGAAAGTTAAAGAGAACAAATGAAATTGTTTCTTTATGTAGCATGGTGAGCCATGCTACATAAATTATGTTGTTTAAGTACTGATGGCATTTTGACCTCTTGAGTCTTCAGATAACGGCAAATCTGGTCAGTTGGTCTATTTGGTCCGAGTTTCAGAAACTGAGGCAGTTGGTCTCACATTTTCATAGGGAAACAAGGACAGCTGTGAGTGATACTGGGTGAAAGCCCTGGATGAAAATAATCATCTTCCAGCTATGACCCTTATTGTATGTGTGGGTGAGAATATAAAATCAGGATAAGCATATGTAGCAATGTTACCCCAGTATAGTTTTGCATCCTGCAGAAATAAACTATGCAGGAATTTCCTAAATCAGAAACAGCATCCGTACGGTGAGTTTCTCTCACTGTGTTTTTATTTCAATGAATTGAAATTATCCAGTCACTTCTTAACTCATGTAAGCTTTTAACATCTATAATTTCTAGGGACAAGGAAGTCTGATAGTGGTTGCTAGGATAAAATTTAACAAAGGATCTTTGATGTAAGATTAAATAGGTTTTACTAACTTTTAGTAGTTTCTTTGAATTTTGAAGTTGTGACACTTTTTCATATTCCTGTTAGCCTGCACCTTAGCTCACCCTCAAAATCAAGAATAAAATACCAGTGCCAGCAAAATTCATTACATTCTGCTTTTGCTTTAATATATAAGAATTCTTCTGTATCTGTGTTTTCTCTGGTAAGCAGTACAGAGAAACAAAGCTACATGCCTTTTAAACTTACACAGATGCTTTATTCATTGTTTTTCACATTCTCACTACAACATAATATAATCAAATCATTCCCCCACTCTTTTATTTTGGTCACATGCAGATTCTGAATGGACTTTTCTTGAATTGCTTGGAGGAAATACTTATTAAACAGGATGTGCCTCTTCCTCAGGGTGACAGGTTATATACAGAGATTTTTCATCAAAATGAAAACTGCTTCATTTGCTGCCAACCATATGTAAAGTAAGAAGAAAAGTCTGGCCTTAGTGACTCCTGGGAGACTGGAAGTGGAGACTAAGCGGAAAATACATACATTATAAATGTTCTTTTTAAAACCTACTTTTACAGAGCTCTCACAAGGTAGGGAGCTGAAAATTATATCTAAACAATAAGTCAGTCAGAGATGCAAATGTATACTATTTTGAAGATGGTATTTTAACCAGACTAGTTAAATTCACTAGTAAATCTGCTAGTACATTCACTAAATAAACTAGTGGATTTTAAATCAGAAAGGACAGTTGTGATCACTTGTCTAACCACCTGGGCAATACAGACTGATAGTCTTTTAGGAATTTACTCCTGCCTGGAGTCCAAATTTATCCAGAATGAAACCAATTCATCTCACACACCTCATAATCTGAGAGTGGATAGGTTTGGGAAAAAAAAATGTGAAATTTTACAGCTGATTTTAGAGAGACCTTTCTAGTGTCTAGAGTAGCATTGATTTGGTATGTTTATGCCATTGTTAATGATGTAGTCATTGGGGGACTGAGGTTTTTCTTTCTGAATATAGCTTCTCTGTTCTATATTGAACAGTGCCACTGAGGGAAAGCTCCTCAATTTAGCTAGCCTGGGATTCTTCCTTTGGGATCTAAGGGCTTGCTGTAAACTTGCTTTAGACAATGTGGAAGAGACATATGGCAAAAGTTGTAAAAGGGATCATGTTAGTGTGTTAGAGAGTGCTTTGTGATTTTTCCTTTTTAACTATTTTGACCAGATGTTTTTTTTCTGGTTTGATGTTAAGTGTGGCAAATTTGAATAAAGGTAAATCTTGCCTTGAGACATGAATTAGAGAGGCTTTTAGATCAAGCCATAAACTGTACAGCAAGACTTTTTGTATGTTGGCATATTTTATTGAATATTCCTGTATATTCTCCTTTAACTTATTTTAATATACAGTGAAAATGCGTATAAACTTTTGCAGATTTTGGAGTAGGCGACATTATGGCAATAGCAGTCCCATAGTGCTGGCAATTTGGCTAGCACATGCTGTAACATAGCAGACAATATTTCTATAATGCTTCTTTCTAAGCCATTTCCCAATGCTGACAAGTGATACCCGCCTGTGCTCTGATACAAGAAGTTTCACAAATGTGTTGCAAGTAAACCTACAAATGTTTTTGTTTTTTGCCCTAATTTGGCATGACACTTCTTATGTCACACAGGTCAAAATCTCTCCTTCTTCCTCACATGACATAAGTCCCCGAGAGAAAGATTCTACAGAACAAAAATGACAAAGATGACCCGGTACTCAGTTTATCTCAAAGCACTGCACGGATTACAATGAGCTGATATATAGAAAGGATATTTTTCACTCAGAATTGGACAAAGGTCTCATATAACAAAGTGGACTAGCAACTGAAGAGTACAAAAAAAATCAAAGACAAGGCACTAACCTGTTTCACTGATTTCACTGGGAGCTGAAATTGGCCTGCACCTCTAAAAGAAAAATGGATTTGGGATGGATTTGAACTGGAGACAGCAAGTGGTTTAAGTCATCTCTGTTTGTTTCACACTTACAGCACTATCCTTTCAAGAGCTCTATCAAAGACACACTGCTCTTCTGTGGGCACAGCGCTAATTTTAAGAGCATTGTGCAAAACAAGTAAAGGTCAAGTTAAGAGACAATACTCTGTGGGCACAGCGCTAATTTTAAAAGCATTGTGCAAGTAAAGGTCAAGTTAAGAGACAATAAAATGTATCAACTAAAATCACATCAGCATTTTAAAAAAGTCAAAGGATGGATGTCTGTGGAGTTATTTGCAGGAGAAGGCCATATTTGAGGTTAACAACTAAACATCAGTTTTTGGCATAACTCTGTTCTCAGTTCCACTGCTGATCACGTCCTCTGAAGCAACAATCACAAATTTAAGAAAAATAAAATATCAAAATAATTAAAGCTTTAGTGACTGTAACTCACATTCAACGGAAAGCTAACTAGCTCATGAAGATATGGGAGACATGGGAAGACATGGGAGAAACTCCAGGAAAGACTCTTGAGGAATATCCTCCTTTCTAAAGGTGCTTCTGCTGTAGGGAGAATGAAAGCCTCAGCTCAAAGCAGTGTGGCTCATGTACCATAGCTTGACCTCCTTGCCCAGCCAATCTGTAGGAAGTCAATGCTCCTTTAGCCAAATTTGTGGGGGTGGGGGCACACAAACTGCAACCTGGCAGGTCTCCCTTCACCAGAGGAGCCCCATCTGGAAGAAGGCAAAAGCAGCAACAGAACACAGACAAGGAGATGTGTCTCAAAGGCAAATCCGTGCTGCCAAGCTGCATTTCCCAAGCCAGAGGTCACCATTTCGTGCACCAAAGCAGGAGGATCAGCTTTGGACAGCACCGTGCAGCAGGACCACATCACTGGCCTTTGACGTAATGTCTATTTAACTGTCCACATCTGGCTATGTTCTTCAGTCAGGCTCCAGCAGGAGATTTCCCTGGCCTGTTTTCCATCTTCCTCTATGTGGGATGAAACAGACTGTCTACAGCCTCCCTCTTTCTCATTCCCCCCATCCAACATAGAAGAGATTCAGCCTTGCAAAACTCCTCTATCACTGACATAAATTGAGGTCACTGGAATTACAGCATCCATGCTAGAGTCATATTCAGAGTATGAGCATTTGTTTGGGCAAAACTCACATAAAACTTCTGAAACACACGTTTTCTCAGATGTAATAGCTTTATTGATTCGTATCTTATTTTTAATAATTCTTAGAATAGGCATAAAGCTCGGTGTGTCAGGGCAGGTCTGCCCTAGAGGCCCAGTACATTCTGTGAGAATGACAGCTGTTTACATCTCCTCTCTGGACTCAAACAGCCTGACCTGGTTTCATGTCTGGATTCAAAACCTCAGTCTTTGCCTTTGGTGCTGAGAAAATCCATGTTAGTATGTGGCTACCACATGATAACAAAAGCCTAACTATCTGGCAGCACCATCTGCATGGAAACAAAGTATTGTAGTTTTCTACCCTGAAGTAAACTAGGTCCGGGCAACCACAGACCTGACGTGAATAATCCTGTGGTGAAAACAACCCTCCTGTTTGCATCAGCAACAAAGTCTCACATGTTTGAGGCTTTTGGTGTTCATGGAGCCAGAGAAACCAAAAGCTGTTTGAGACAAATGAGCATAGATGCACCAGCACATTCAGGCTTTTATTTTATTGTCAAGTTTTCAGGAAGAAAATTATTAGAAAATAATTGCAGTTTCCAGCCTGCTTTCTTCTAACTCATTCCTGCACCAGAGTTGCTCTGGCTGCAGTGGTTGGAAATTGCAACCTGCATCAGCAGTGTCTGGAGCAAATGAGCAGCTGGTTCCTCATCTCCAGCAGTCAGTTTCCAGGCCTCTTAACCTGTGCTGTATTTTAAGTGTGAGAGGAGTTATTTTTTTCCCTCAGGGTAGCCTCTTCTGCCCTGGAAGTATCCCTGCAGCATGGCATTCCAGTGGCTTGACCACACCTGCATCAGGGAGAGAAAGCAATGGAGCAAAGCTGGGGCAGGAACAGGTAGATAAAATAAATGACACAAAATTATAATTTTCGTGAAATGAAACAGGACACAGACATTCTGGCCTAAAAATGTGTTTGTATATCAATCTTAATAATAGTTCTTGAATGTTTTCTACTGTTTTCCAAAAGAAATACTATTGTTTAGGCATGAAGGAGGATAGCAAAGGCTAAAATAACCCTTATTCACACTAGTGATATTTTTTCAGGAACTGGATAAATAGCACAAAGCATTTCCAGAGCAATGCCTCTCTAGTCATCCCGACTCTTCTTAAATTGGATGAGCACCATGCAGATAAAAAGCTTACTGCTTCCTTTTGAAAATCACCTTCGAGTCAGTGGGCTCCAATTAGCTACAGACCAAACAACTACAATAACAACACACTGTAAAACATTCCCTGCAGAATAGATTTTTATACATATTTTACTTTTCTATTTGTAAGTACTTTTGATTAGAATTTACTCATGTTTTTCTAGTCATTTGGACAAGGCCAATTTGTAAAGATAAAATATAAAGCACCTCTCCCTGCCACACAAGCTGATGTTTGATCATTGGCCCATGCCTAATCAGCGATGTTAACCTAAAGCCCCTGTGTTCTTTTCTCTTCATGCATGGTTCTTGTTCAGAGCTTCACACAGAGGAGTTGAAAAGAGGATTTCTAGAGAAAAAAAAAAAAGTCCAGAGGCAAACGAACTCAGAGTCTTTAGTACCTGAGCTGTCTTTATGAAAGAATAAAAGAAATGAATTTAGGAAAATTTTGCACAATATACAATTCTAATACTGCCAGTGAGACCAACTGAATAGCCTTAGGAGATATGGTCCATGCATTCAGTGTTTCAATTAATCTCTTATGAATGACTAGCTCACTGTTGCATATAATGCATCTGGGCCTATTTTAAATTAGGTAGTTGTATCCCAAGCCATGGCTAAATGCTCAATGAACATCAGATTATTTTTTGAAGAGGCTGTGTGATCTAACAGATAAAGCACAGGACCAGATTCCAGAAAAAAAAATAGATTGTCCTCCTGGCTGGCTGCAGGATATCTAGGTGTCCTGTCTCTGCCGCAATTTCCCTGTCTGCAAAGCAAGAAAATGATTTCTTTTTCTGTGAACAGTGCTCTGTAATGCACATGAAATCTCAGCAACACAACTTGCAAAATGTTTAGAGTATATCTGCCTTTGCACATCAGAGAATGGCGACAGGATGTCTCTGTTCCAGGAATAATTAAGATTAAGGGGCAAGTGCTCATTGCTAGAGAAGAATTACAGCATTGTGTTGTGGCTGGTGTATCTGGAGGAGCATCCCTTCGTTGGTCCCCAGAGCACAAATGACTAAACCACTGAGATATCAATGGCAGTGGTATACATGGCAGTGTAATCAGCCTCTTCTACTCTCTATCAGAAGGGCACTGCTTTCCTGGTATGCAAATGACCTGCTTCCGTGTTTGAGGAAAATCCTCTCTTTACTCAGTGGCTACAAAGATCTGCAGCAGGATCAGCGAGTGTTTCAGTGTCCAAGGCATGGGAGATGTATTCACCTACACAAAAATACAGATATTTAGCCAAACAAGCACATCCTCTTTAACTACTCTTAATCAAAGTTCATAAGCTGATATTGGATGCAGCTTGTTACAGTATGATCCTACTGCCATATGAACCCTATAAATAAGAGCTACTTCAGATCACTTTTAAATCTGTTCTAGCTAATGAAAACCATCCCAGAATGTCCCTCCATCCATTTACAGTGGGATGTTTTCAGGCTGCTTTACTCTGGCTCTTCTCTATACTGGAAAAGAAAGTAGCACTTTCAGCTCAGAGCTGAAGGTGTGACTGAGTGCCCCATTTTAAACACAGAGAAGGCATGCTCTTAAGCTGCAGTATCACTCCTCTTGGCCCATCCTTCCACTTGTTCCTCCTTTTCTGTCACCTAAACCCACTTTGTTTAATTTTTCTGGCCCTGCAGGACCCACATATCTCTCTGATTTTAAAGATGACTCCCACCTTTAGTAAGATCATGTTGCCAGTGCCTATCACCCACTTGCTGTATTTTCGAACAAGTCCCACTGTAAATTTTCCCTCTGTTCACTCTATTCCACAGCGTGGAACTCCCTTCCAGGATTTGCTCCTGCAAGCAAATTCATTATCTACTCTCAAACTTCCCTTTCCTGTCGATAAAAATGTTACAACACTTTGTCGTTGCACCATCAGCTTAAGTCTGCAATACAGAACTCCGACGACAAAAACAGGCATTTCCCTCCCACCCATACAGTTTGCTCCTTTTCAACCCTTACTGGTCCACTGACTTGTGCCAGCAGAAACAGTTGTGTGGCAGCACAGTGAAGAGTTGGGAAGCTGACGTGGGTAAAAATAACTATATTTTGCTAGGTTAGCTGTTTTCTGCATCAATGCTTGTACTGGGCAAGAGTAGCTGGAGGAGGGGATGCAGAAGCAGTAATAATCAGCTGGAGAAAAAGGCACCACTGCCTCTTCTGGCAATGCTCATGCATTTGGCTGGCTTAAACTGCTTGTAAAAGCATACTACCACATCAGTGGTCCCACCGCCTCTCATACAATGACATATCATCTCTCATCTCCTTGCATTCCTCTGTCTCTGTTCCCATCCTTTGGCTATGTCTTAGGCAAGCTCTCATATGTGAGGGGAGCTGTTGCCACTGGAGACATCACCTCCCTTACCACCACTCAGGGAAAAGCACGCTGTGGTATTTAGCAGTGGAAAGGCTACAGCCCATCACAGACACAGCAGCACCTAGCCCTCCTTGGGTTAGTTTCAGCACTAAGGCACAGACCATCTTCTGGTCAGGCGCCTGGCGCAGTGGCATTTTAGAATACTTGGGATTTTGTATGGTGATACAAAAAAAAAAAAAGAAGACTTACAGTAGTAGTAGCATCAGACACAAACCATAAGAGAAATTTCTCTGCTAAGCTAATTTTTTTTGCTATTAAAAAAAAATCACAGTATTTCGCCACAAAACAAGAATTGCAGTTCTTATAGCTCTTTTAGGCATGCATATTTCTTGCTGCAAACTGAAAGAAGAAAAAAAAAGCCAAAAGTTAAAAGTTCCTGCACTAAAAAGGTTTCCTGACAGTTCATCTCTCAGGGCTGTTGTCCATATCACTTTTAAGAGGTTTTTTTTATTCTTTTTTTAAGAGCTGCCAGGACTTATCCTTTCGAGAGAAAACATGATCCTGTAAGAGGAAGTGGCAAAACCTGCCACCTTAAAAGCCCATTTTGCACAACCACAGAACCCACCGGACTGGAAGGCTCTTGCAGAGCGACTTCCCCTCTCACTTCCTCTCAGCTGCTGTCTCTGAGTGGCCTGTGTCTTTGAAGACCCAGCAGGTGAAACAGTATCTCGTAGCACTTCCACGTGTTATTGGCAGGAGCAAAGGGGCCTTCTGGGGCTGGAATAGCAACGGAGCGAGTACATAGATCCAGTGGAAATCCTGGGGCACTCAAGGCATCTCCAGAATCTGGAATACCCCATATCATTACTCCCTTCCTTCCTGGTGATGGGAACGCAGCTCCTCCCGGTCCTGGAAGATTTCCAGGATTGGAAAGCATATTGCAAAGTCAGTACTGGCAGGCTATGAGTAGGACTTCATTGTTTACTGGAAATTAAATTTGGGAGAGCAATGCCATCCTTGGCCGTGGCTTCCCTCTTTTCTCACCAATTTAACTACCTTGTTTGTACAAATCCACCTCATTGCTGATTTACAGCTAGCAGCAGTGTGATTGACCAGTGTGATTGTTGGGAAGCTCTTAAGACTATATGGGGTCTCTCTCCTCTCTGTCTCCAGAGGAGAGGTGAGCATGAGCCAGTTTCTGAGGATTTCTGATGGCGCCATGGCATTACTACACCTCAGGTTTAACATACTGAGGCTTGGCTCATATTAGTAAACGCTTCTGTGCCTATAAAATCCACCTTGGTTTGGGGTGTTGGCATGGCTTTGAAGGAAATACCCTGAAGGTTACCACTTACCATGCACTGATTTGACTCCAGAGTTTTTTGCTGTGTGTTATCTATGTGCTCCAAATCCTAAATCAGGTAAAAGAATTGGAACGAAAGACTCCTTTGTGGGACATCTTTGAACTACATGTCCTGGAGATGTATAGTTCAGGAAACAAGAGAAAATCCATTCCAAAGTAAACTCCTCGAGTCACATAACATAAAGATGTAAGGTTCTGAGTGCCGTTTGTTTCAAAATACTAATCAAAGGCTGTTGTACTTACTAATGTAGATATAGCCACTGCTGCATGGTTGTTTCTTCACAAATTTCTGCGATCCTGGCAATGATTTCTTAAACTTCCCCCAGTCTCCTTCTTAACAAACATTTTGACTGCATAAAAACAGAGTATAAAAAACATGCTATGCTACTACTGGTTCTACGTGTATTTTGAACTGAATTTTGAAATATATTTGAAAACTCACTATAAAAATGTTTAATGTTCTTATGAAAGTAGTGAACTTTCTATCTTCCACTGATCATTGACATTCAGTAGAATAAGTCCTCTTCCCTTTTAAATACGTATTGAGGATTTAAATGGCATTTTATTGTTTTGCTAACAACCATATGAAAACTTAATGGGGCACATTTGATCATGGGCTATGCATGTCTGGCCATGTAACCAGGGTCGCTAGGGACCTACCGCTGATTTCCCCTGGGGCTTTCCCCTTCATTTTCACAAAACAACTAGCTCATTGCTTCTTCTGCTAGGTTTTATATCAATATCTGATCTAGACTTAAAAACCCTCACATTTCTCCTGTTGTCTGAATGTCAGACCACTTTCTCTCTCTCCTCTCCACCCCTCCCATCCCAGAAACTCATCACAAGAAACAGGCTCAGCACCAGGAGCGCTAATGATATTTGTCTTACAGTTCTGTCTCAATTGCACCTGAGTGATAAACCAGTGAACAGAAAGAGCACTGTGGCAAAAAGCATGTCTTTGAAGGTATATGATATCACGTCAAAAACAGCTACAGTATATTTACTGATGGCTCGGAAGTATTTCTCACCTTTGACTAAACCTAGCACATTTGAAGTAAGAAAAGAGGTACTACATCATAGACAGAAAATATTAAATATTTAATTACTTTTTTTTGGCATAAGTTGTACAGCCCCGAGTTTCTTATAATGTATAAAATAGAGTACACCTGTCATGTCTTGAATGAACATGAAACTGGGACTTGCAAAATTAAATACATATGCAGCAAACTGTCTCAGTTTCAAACTGGAAGTTATAATTGCAGTGACTATTTTTGCAGGAGGATAAATAATATATGCATCTGTGTTTTTTAGTAGGCGGGTTTCAGTTTCTATATTCTTAGAGGTATCAGTATTATTTCAGTATAGGGGTTTACACTAGGGGTAAGAATAGATGCACTCGAATTTAAAATGCACTGGTTGTCCAACAGATCGAACCATAGGGAAATTCTTTACATAGAATCAAAGAATGCTTAAGGTTGGAAGGGACCTCTAGAGGTCATCTAGTCCAACCCCCCTGCACACGCAGGGTCACCTAGAGCACGACAGATCAGAACTGTTACCCTTCTGGAGAATGAAAGTCTCAGACTCAGAAGTGCTGGACTCCAATTCTAGCTTTGATCTGCTATGAATACTTGGTCAGGGCCAAGTCTTACAGTGTTTGGGTCTGTTTTACTTCTGACCCTCAGCAAGGTGTATTCCACATAGAGTAACCAAACATAGGTTGGGTATCAGGAGCATTTTATCTGTTATTAGAATGGGCTTTTGCCTAGGCCCTTTCACTGAGCTGAGAAGCCATGTCAACATTTTTTCCAGTACTTTTGTTAGTTCACTTCAGTATCTTGGTGCTACAGTGGGTTGTACCATATGTGCAGAGCCCTTCTAT
This sequence comes from Tinamus guttatus, assembly GCF_000705375.1. The sequence continues at coordinate 57,549 of NW_010587488.1, forward strand.
CATGCAACTGCTGTAGTACAGAACTGTACATGCCCTAAGGTAATTTGTTAGGGATTTCCTGGTTTCCCACAGCCTGGCCAAAACTTTAGCTTTGTCTGGGCTGTCAGACATCTAAAGAAGCATCAGCATTGTAGCTGCTAATATGCAAAGGCATAAAAGGGAGATACAGACATAGTAAAGTAGTAGAACAGATTTGACGATTACTGCTAGGGAAAAAAAAAAAATCTGAAGATGATCCTTAAAAGAATATATGGGAAAAAAATACAGTATAAGAACACTTTACCACCAAATGACCCTGGGATTCTTTGTTTTCCTGGAAATGAAAAGGCATGGATCTTTTCTATCTTTCTCTACCTTATAATGTATCACCTGGGCTTATAATCAGATGAGTCTAGGTTCATCTGGTCCAACCTTCCAACCTTCTGTTGAGAACAGGGTCTTAGATTAATTAGATTTTTTTCTTTTTTTAGATTTTTAAATGATTTTTCTAGAATATCTTCAGCAAGGGAGATTTCATTACTTCTCTGAAAAAACTATTCCAAAATTTTTTTGCTTTCATGGTGATTTTTTTTTATCTCCAGACAAATTTTCATTGTCTCTAATGCCTCTGATCCAGCCACCCTGAACCTTTGCAATAAGACCTCCTCTGTCTCCTCCATAATTACCTTTCAGTTACTGGAAAATTGTGATTAGGTCCCCATAGCCATCTATCCTTTAATCTGAACAATCCCAATTTTTAAACCTTCCTTCATATGTCAATTGGCCCTTCACTAGACCCTCTCCAATCTCTCCATGTCTCACCTGGACCGGAGGGAGTAAACTAGACCCAGTAGCACAGCAGCGGCCTACTGACTGCTGAGAGGGAGGAATAATCTCATCATTTGATGCTAAAGGAAAAGCTTCTGTTGACAGGCTGAAACTTTCTCAGATTTTTGTTTCCCTAAGCTCTGTTCTATCTTCCTCATTTTTTTTCTTGCATTATTCCATGTCATTTTCCCCATACTTGTACTCCCTTCTATTTTCTTTTCTTCTCAACAATGACAATATCCATTCATATTCTGAAATATGAATTTTTTTTAAATGTACACAACAAAACACGTGTGAAACAGCATGAAAAGTTTTAAATATATTCTGTTGGTAACATGTAAGGCAGCTATATAACATTTCAGTTAATACAGCATAGAGATTATTGCATTGTCTGCTAGCCAGGAGAGCCTCTCTAGAAAGAAGCTTTGTATTATCAACTACAGAAAACAAATATAACCAATTAGTCATCCTGCACCTCACTCAAAAATTGTGGGAAGAAATGGGCTCCTCCAGACTTCAGAAAATAAAAGAAAAAGTAGAAATACTGGTAATCTGTAATTCATATGTGTTCACTTTTCTGCAGTAAGTATTGACACAAGACTGAGTAATGCTTGCGACTTTCACAGGGCTTCCTACTGACAGCAGGCCAAGGCTTTGATTCTTTTCTGTTGCTAAAAGCTCTGAAATGGCTGCTTTGCCAAGATCAGGGCTCCCTGGCTCCATAACTGCCTTGCAATGGTGTAAATTAATTCAATGGCAGTGGTGTAAATTAAACAGGGAGAACATTTACCAGAAACCTGGGCACCTGTGGCAAACCAGCCAAGAGGAAGGCTGAGGCTTGGGAAAGCTTCTTAAACTATAGTAATAATAATAATAAAAATGCTCCATAGTATGTTTTTATTGTTACTAATTTCACAGATCAAGAAGTAACGGATCACTTATTTTCTTAGTTTATCAGATCTGTCAATTACTCTGTTTTGGAAGATCTGTCTATAGCCGTGACACCTCTCAGCATTTGCTGCCTTTTCACTCCTTTGTATCACTCGAGTTCATTCCTATTCTTTTGAAGGATAATGAAAAATCTCTGTTGCGGAAAAAAGGAAGTGGAAGTCCTGAGGGATAGAGCCATTCAAACAGTACCTGAGTTCTACTTGGCAGGAAGCACAGTTGGTGAGCCAATAAAACAGAATTGTCTTATGGATTCCTTTAATTGCGGACATGTGATGAATGTCATCCTGTACCACATCCAAATCTTCACAGGGGAAAAAGCTGTAATATTTTTGGAATATACTTCATTCAGAATGTACACACTCTTTACTTTTAAAACACCTTAGTTGGATGCTGATTTCGAAGTGCAGCTTCATTCTTTGGCAAGAATCTGCCCATGATTACAGAGGGCAGAAAAATAGGTGCTGCTCCATTGGGTCAGCACTGAGGTGGGAGACTATCTATCTTACAGAGTTTGTGGTATTTTATTGGTAAGTTTTTATTAGGAAGAACATCAGGTCTTTGAAACTTTGGCTCAGTTCTTGACAATGGCAGACTGTTGGTTCAATTTCTGCAACATTGCTAGCATTGAAGAGAGAGAGGCCTTGGGTTTTAAATAAACCGAAGAATTTTTCACAAGCTCCTAGAAGTAGATCAAATGAGAATGGCTTAAAAGAACACTCCGCAACATCACAGGGCTTCACATTGGTGTGTTTCCATGGTCACAATCAGGAACGTAGTGAGGATGCTTTTGTAAACACATCCCATCTTCCTTTTGGTGTCGCAACTCAGTTTGAAGGTGTCATATGGCTTTTTTAAATTTATTTATGTTTCATTCTAAATCTCATTACTTCATACATGTCCAAATAAAACACACATGTATTATGCATGTAGTATGCATCCCAAGAATTAATGGAAGTCATATTCTGAAAATATTTGGCAATCAGGGAGAAGGCAGTGACTGTTTCTGGCTAGGGGATTAGACTACCTAACGATGCTCCTGTCTCCTGCTGGAAGAGCCACATTCGGACTAATACCTTGATAAACAGCCAAAGGACAAGACTTGTCATGAAATATTACACAAACATCTGTATTCATTACAGTCTTTAATATCTGCCTGTAGATCTGTAAACTTCTTGGAAACCACCCCAGATGAGGTCTCAAAGCTCTAGTCTACAAGCTAGTTGTTAAGATAGAACAGGCTTTTAGTAAGAATTGGCCACAGAATGCCTAAAGTAAAAAATTTAATTCCGTCAAGAATATGGTACTGGTCCCTAGTCAAGAGAAGGACACCAATCTGACTGTTATTTTGATGCAACTGGCCAGTTCCTACATTGCAAATTAAGTAGCCGATTGTTTTCACTCAGCTCCCACTATTTTCTTTCATCTCCTGGTTGGATGTTAAGGTTAGATCCGTCTCAGTGCTGCACTGTGCAACTGTAGGGAGTCAGTGCCTGAAGTCTGGAAAACTACCAGGCTCTTACTGCCCCAACATATTACAGTCAAGAACTAACCTAAATGAAGGATTCCATGTGATTATTGTTTGCTTGCTTTCTTTGTTCATTTTAAGACAAATTACAGACATGACACATGCAGCATCACTTCTAAGTAAACAGGAGCAGTTTTCACCACCGCATTTCTTGATCTTCTAATCAGCAAAGACATCGGTGTTTGACCATGCTGTGTAATGAACTTGAGCAGCTAGTACTGATCCAGCAAGCCCATCAAAAGGGGCATGTTGCCATACACATATACGTACACTGCTACAGTTCAGGACCTAGATCTGGTGGGTATCCACTCGGCCTTACTCACACAATGAAAGCAAGCCTCCTGAGATTTCAGATGAGTCAGGCAGGACCAGTTCCAAGTTTTTCAGTAGTGCAAGCAACATCATTTTTGCTGCCCAGCAGCACTGTGTCAAGGCCCATGAGGAAATGGGGAAGGCTGCCAAGAAAGGGCAGAGCTGGGGGAAAATCCTGGAGAATCAGCCTTGCTGAATCTTCTTGGAGAATAAAAACAGTGATTGCTGCTTTTGGGAACAGTTATACCCCTAGAGAGACAGCTCCTGTGGCATATTCCCATGTCACTGCAGCACTCCTGGATTTCTAAGATTCTGACATGACAAAATTTGCTATCCCAGAAGGGTGTTGCTCTAAGTAGCTGCCTACTTTACCTATGCCTAGAAGCAATCCAGTGGTCACCAATTCAATACTGATTACATTCTTCTTCGTGATAGATAACCATTGAAAACGGTGCTGGAAACATCTTTTGAACCATTTCTGCTCTCTGTATATATATAAGGGATGAGCAGAATTCCACATGCAAAACAATTTTTCATGAAAAGTGCACTTCTGAGTTGAGAGAAACAATCTAAAAACTTGTGTAATGTTCCTGAAATTACTCTAGTTGGAAAAAAAATCAAAAAATTCCAAGTGCAGAAATGTAACATTTGAAATGTATTTCAAAACTATGGTGCATTTTGAAATGTCTTCAAATATAATGAAATTTACAATGAGGAGGAGCGACAGCCCTATAAGCAAAACTTTTTCTCTAACGCGATTCTATTTGCATGATTTCGATCTTGAGGTGCGAAACAGATTTGGTGTTTTGTATAGGTCTAGCAGGCATGGTTTCCACCCATCTCTGACCAGAAGTTTCCAAAAACGCACTGTGCTGTAGCACTAGCTATGAAAGCTCAGTTCAGTAATCGTAACATCATCCTGGCTCACATGAGGAAGAGCAGAGAACAAGCTTTCAGAGGCACTGGTCTTGAGGGCTGAACACAGTTGTGACACAAAGCCGCATGGATGCAACTGCAGTGCAGAGTGTGAGAATGTGCACACTGTCACGGCCGTGCTCTTAGATGTGCGGCTTAGGCTTCCTCATGTCTCCCAACCTGAGAAAATCAGTGCCTTTCCTGCACATGTAAAAAGTGGTCATATTTCTGCGCAAGCTTTCATTCAGCTTCCTTGAAGGTATTTCAGTGAAGTAGCTTTCAAGAGCACCCAGTGGGTTAGTCGCATTGATAGGAAGTTTTTCCCTATGGACACAGAATCACTCTGGGGAGCATTGAAATGAAACTATTGGTTTGAGCTTCAGAATCAGATTTCAGGGTTTGTTTGGAGTCTTTAGGATAAACTCTAGATATGTTACACTCCACTACTGTTTTGTAAAATACTTTGAAGATAAATCAGAGTGCTTAAAAATAAAGCAGGGGTGCAATTTTTTTTTCCATATCATAATTTATTTTTTTCACAATAGTATTTTTTAGTTTCCATTACTTCTCAAAATATTATATTTTTTAAAAATATAAATAAATAATAAATCATTTATTGTTGTGGAGCTAAATATATTATGGCTGCAACATAAACAGGCTTTATCAGAGCCTAAGAGAACATGCGAAAAAATATCATTTTTTTCCTAAATTAATAAACCACATTGAATGCAAAGTCTATCAAGAACACTCCAGGTGGAAACAAACAAGCTATATTAGCTATTGATAATGATTGTTAACTTTGTTACCACACACTTTAAATTACTAACACATTACAATTCTCTAATAAACTAAGAAAATAGCATGTGTTCTCTGTCACCTGCTAAACAGATGCCAAAGAGTGTAAATTCATTTATTAAATGTCTTTTTTCATTGCTTAGGGTATCTTAAATTTAAATAATCAGATTCAAGGCACTAGCTTCAATCTAAAACAGGCATGCTCTGGAGAAAGGAAGGATCCTTTTTCAAAGGGAAAAAAAAAAAAAAAGGTCTGGTATACAGTAAGCAATTAGCCACAACATGCTACCAGGGATTGTTTAATTGAGGCTGCCATCCTAAATTAACCAGATTCATGCTCGTGGAAGGACTAGTAAAGCAGAATTGCTTACATATGTTTTCAATTATACTATGAAAGTTCTAATGAAACCATGTGCTTCTGCTTTGATTTTTTTTGTATTTATTTTTCCGCTCCAAGGAAAATTAAAATGCAAAACAAACTAACCCAATCCTTTCTTCCTGAGTGGTAGGACCTGAATTGTTTCATGTTAGCTGCCAAGATCTCTCTATGCTCCTCAGTGTTATTCTCTGTTGATGGATTCCTGAGACACAAGTAACTCGGAGCTCTTGTCTGACCTTAATGCTAGTGCTATCAAGTTAATCTGCCCTAGTTTCAGTCTGTACAATGTAATTATGACTGCTTAGCTCTACATGTTCGTTTGTGGAGTACGTACAGAGAAGCACTGATTCATAAAGCAGTAGAGAAAATGTTCCTTGCATCCATATCGAGTCCTTCGGGTATAAAGAAGGCCCCTGCTGGCAATGGGACAAAGAGTTTTTGGTTCTTTAGTTAGACCTATTCCTTGGGCAGTCTAGCAGACTTTGGTCTTGTTTATGAGTTGCTTAATTTGACTTTTTTTTTTTTTAATGGTCTGTAGATATAATTTTGAGGAAATTATCATCTTGTGGGTTCCCAAGTTTCATGTGAACTAAATCTGAGAGTCAACAACAAATTCTGTTTCCCAGAGGGCAGTTCATAACGAGAGAATGCGCTAACGAGAAGTCTGCACTAAAGGTAGATTAAATGCACAAAATCAGGCAGAGTAACCAGAAAAAAAAAAGGGGCTCTTACTTGAATAAACATTAATGAGTTCAAATCACATTATGATTTCTTTGGAATCATAAAAAAGCTGATTTTTAAATTCACTAACATGGGGCTTAGCAAGTACCCAGAGAGGCTCCTGCAGCCTTATGTGAAGTCCCCGAGCTTACCTCCCAAACTATAGTCATCTCGGCAGACAGATGTTCTGGGTCACCTTCTGAGGCATCAAAGTATCTCCGTTTGGAACTAAGGTTAAACACCTGAAACACAGATATTCCCACACTGAATTTTTATTTTCATTATACATCATTCCCAGCAAAATCACTGATCACTGGACCAGAGGGTCTCTAGCTGAGAGCACTATGTATCAGAAAGAATTCAAAATACATGGGGCCAGGAACAAGAAGCCAGGACATAGCTCTGTAGCTCTGTGATATGAGCACCTCCAGAAGTGCATCCTGGATTTTTGACATCCGTTCTCACCCTTGTTCTGCATGTTATTTAATTGATAGTAAAACAATTATACAGGCTCAGCAAAGTCCATAACTTTACATGAAAACAAGGTGCTTCAATTATTTATTTAGTATTTTGCTTCCTGTAACTCAAAAGGATAGTCTGGATTTTTAAAATAAAAGTTTATGCAGTACACATTTTTAGCTTAGCCTCGCTCCAGAATCCTAAGTCTCAGGACATACAGGAAAAGGATGCTGATCAGTAGTGGCCTGTGATTTTTAATGGTAAGAATAGTATATGTATTGTCCTACAGGATGGAGGTATCGAGAGACTGGATGAATTCCTGTAGAATTCTCAAGGCAGTATATCCTACTGCAATATCACAACGCAAGGGTGTATTAAAACAGCATATTGTTAGCCTAGATTTTTAGACTTATGCCAGAATTTACTAGCTTCTGTGGATTTAAAGCTGGTCCCTAATGTTATTTTAATGTAACTTTTTGGAATTTAATTTCCTCCAAGGATTTTATGGCAGTAAAAGTATCACCTAAATACATTAAAAATGTTAGTATTTTCAGACTTTTTTTTTCTTCAGAGGCCTGAAGTAACTCCCACAAAACAGGAAGCCATTAACTGCTATGAACATAAATACCTGTGGAGAGATTGTATGGGTTACTTCTAAGACATTTACTGACAGATATAAGCAGTCTGGAAGCTTGTTTTGGTTATGAAAATTTTTTTCACTCTGGTAAAAATCTGCAGACTCATGCATTCTGATTGTAGCACTATTCTTGTCATTAACATTAAAGGGCGTTTAAAAATAAATAAAATACAAACGAAAAAGAAATATCCTTTGAGGCCAATTGCAAAGATTTCCAGAAGTTGCAATTACAAAGAAACCAACAAAAAGAGTGCCTCTTATAAATGTGAGCAAGCTTAACTGATTTGCAGAAACTGGAGATTCACTGCTGAGGCACGGCCTGTCCCTGCCTCCCTTGACCTTTACTCTTAGGAAAATAGATAGATTGATGTAGGTGAATGAAAGGGTGGAGATGAAAAACAAGCCATTGTGAATGGGACCTAGGAGATTTATGACTTGAAGGTGTGTGGAATTTAACCTAAAAGTGAGCTAGGCAGTGTCATGCACCTATATTAAATACTGTTATCTAAGCTACCCTGCTCGAAACATAGGCATCTGCATTTGCTGCATTAATTAACCCTCAAAGTGGCTGGAAGATTTAGTCTCTTATTTACTGCCTTCAAATGAGCTGTAACAGAAGCTTTAATTTTGTTATTCACAAGCATTATGATATTTTAGAAAATGAAGTCAGCACTATGTTATACAGACGTGAATTTGTGATCTCTTCCCTTGCAAGGGATACCCATGTAAAACCAGAATGAAACAGGAATGCAAAGCTACACTTACTTTCAAAAAGGAAGAGAATGGCAAGTTGACAGGAAAAAAAGTAAAAAAAAAGTATATCTGAAGTCAAATAAAATCTAAAGGGAAAGGAGAAGCCTAAAATCAAATAAAAGAAAGAACGATTATGATCAGTGAAAATAAATATAAGACACATATACACAGCCAGATGATCACGGGACAGTTCAATTCTCCTGGAAGACTCTGAGGCTGAGACAGCCTGCCCTTTCCTTTGTTAAGTTGCCATCAAGGCACTGTCCAGCCCTGAAATATCACTAAGTATTTCTAAAGTTAAGGCAGCAGACATGCTGGAAAACACAAAAAAGAATAACAGTGTCTCATGACTCCTAGAAATGTAAAGCTTGTGATCTGTGTCTGTGGGTATCCAATGAGCTGCTATTTCCAAGGATGTTTACGCTACTTGTTTGCACCAGATTTCTGTTGTATTTAATCCCACAGTTCAGGGTTCCTCTGGTAGTTTAGAAGAGACAGAAAAAAGCCCTCCAGTCCTGCCCATCCTTGGTGCCAACCTCCCTGCTTTTAACCAAGGTGGAGATGAAGACAGCCTTTCTCTCAGGCCTTGTAGGTTTGCCACAGCTGGAGATAGGATTTAGGCAAGGAGTGCTGAGACACATGGTGGCATTAGGAGAATTCTCTTACTGCTCATAGGAATATTGTTTTCAGGATTAAATGAGTCACTGCATTTGGAGTGAGAAGGCAATTTTTTCCAGGTCAAGCAGGAACCGTGTTCTCTTTTGTAGCATGTCAGCCTCATAAATCATCTAATAGTGTTATTTAACACATTTGCTGTTATTGCA